>JAJOOO010000017.1:0-60801 GCA_029582685.1 Solanum piurae | reverse complement strand
TGTGTGCAATCCATGCTAAGAGAGTCACCAATCACCATGGAGAACGAGCTTAATTAAGTTGATCACAATATTGATTAATGATCAGTCTTTTTTTTTTTGGTTTTAGCCTTTAGATACTGAACTAGTAGATGGTTATCTCAAGGACCATATGATTTTAGCCTTTATGAAATTCTGAATGAAGTGATAATTAGTAAATACTATACCTCCGTCCATTTTTAATTGTCATAATTTTCTTTTTTAGAGTCAAACAATAATAACTTTGACTAATATTTTACATGTATTTTTTCATCATATGTATATGCAAAAAATGAAGTGATAATTAATAAATAGGAAATTTACATAAATTTCATTAGTGTTAGAGCTAATTACTTAGGTAAACTCTAGTTTGTAATATTACATATCATACCAAATTTTGGTGCGTCCAGATACATTCAGATATATGTATCTCAAGATATATGAGGTCAAAATCAAGTATAATTTGTTCTATACACCGTATCCAAGTGAAATCGTATGTATCTAAGATAACTAACAAATCTCGCTTGCCACTCTTCTATATATCTGGTATCCCAAATACATGTATCCGGTGTGATTCACATGTATTTGGAATACATGACAAATCCCGTTCGCTTCCTTCCTATTTTAGTATATTTGGTAGCAAAAATACATGTATCTAGGTGTATCTTCCTCAATATATGATAGAAAACTCTTAATTAATAATAAAATATGTAATATTTTGAAAGTCTAAGTAATAATTGTATATATGGTAATGAAATATGTATAATTACTAAGTTTCTCCTTAATTAATTGAATTAACTTACTACTGTAATCAAGTAAGTAGTATAACTAATCCAGAAAAGAGTAATGGGGCATCAGGGCAATATCATTGACAGTCCAAGACATTTGTTGCAAAATTTGGTTGATAAGATGGTCGTGCATTAGTCGTCATTGCGGATTATGATAAAGAAAAAAAGTTATAATACTCGGGTTTTTGGGTGCACCGAAGTACCGGACCCTAAAATCGAGAATCAAACCGAAGAACCGAATTAATTCGGTCCAATTTTTCGGTTTTTCAATATTTATGCCCAATATAGATATTTATGCTCTAACACTATAACAAAAGAACAATTTTTAGCAGCAGTAAAAAAACATATTAACAAAGAATGCTAAAACATTTTAGATAACAAGTACTATTATTCCAAATGCTCTGGTAGATTCAATAGATTATTATTGTCTGATGTATAAGAGACACAAATTTAGGGTATTTTTTCTGTTTCACTCTGTTAATTTTTGTGTATTCAATTATGCTCGGATTGATATATATATATATATATATATATCACAACATAACTGGAGCTTTAGTACAACAAACTGTCCTTTTAACTTTTTATACCACAGCATAACACTCTTTTTTGAAACAGGATTGTTTGTTCCCGTGGATATATATATGCCAGGAAAAATCTCTTGAGGAATGAAAAGGTTCAATGCTCATGTCTAACCTCTGGATGTGACATATAGGAACTAATTCATTTTGGAAGGCAAGTCAAGTTGTGGCTATTGTGAGTTCATTAATAGTACAATTAGTGTAGTTAGATACCAATATTTTGCTTTAATTAATGTATAGGTTGAGATCCACCTTCCAAAACTAGCCCTTTGTTGGGCTTCTGGTTAATTAGATTTGGTGCCTTCTTCTTCATCATGCATGTTCATTTGATGGACAAGAAGAAATATATGTTTGTATCTTAATGATGTCGATTGACGAAAGTGGGTGATTTTTTTAATGAATATATAAGTTCGACTCTTTTGGGATTTTGTTGAAGTGTGTGATTATCTCATCTAAAAACTTAAGCTCTAAGAAAGAGCACACTTTTATTAGTTAATGATATTCTCAACAGATTTAACTTATATCTTCTAATCATTTAATAATTTTCTCTCTCTCAATGCATTCACCTGTTATTTTTTAATTTAGCATAAAAATCTACGATACAATAATTTTATTCACCACACCAGATGAAACACTTGTTAAAAAATTTAGGCTAGTTGAAATGAATGTGTTTATTGCTGAAAATGGATTTACTACATATAAGCTATAAGGTCAGTCAATATTACTGGAGACCTTAGTTGTAAATCTAGGACTGGAGTAAGGTAGAAGGGCAAAGCAACAATCACAATAGGCTAAGTTGAAGAGATGAGGATGAACAAAGAAAAAAAAAATTCTTCACAATCTAAGGAACCATAAAAATAGTGCTAAGATATTGATAGGTTTTGACAATAAAATTGATATATTGTTAAGTTGTTAGTAGTTCTTGACAAACAAGCTAATGTAATTTAAGATAGTTATTTTTTGTAAAGTTATAATGAAGCATTTGAGTGTTACAACACTATGAAGTGGATGCACTATTTTTGTATTAACTTATATTGTTGCACTTGTTTTTATGTAGAAATATCAAGAAATACATATATACAAGAACTTGAGCTTGAAACACAACAAAAATTTATCTTGAAACGCAATACAAAAGACTTTAACTTGAAATATACAGTACAACAATTACTATGATAAATGATCATGAGAAGTCTTCAACGATTGATTGAAATAGCTATACAAATCAAGAGAAATACAATGAAAATTCTATATATTAAATTAGTTAAAGTAGTTGATCCCTTTAATCTTCTTCACTTCTATCAGCTTCTCTATTACATTTTTTATTTTATCCGCTTAACCTTTACAATCATAAAAACCAAACTCTCCTTCCATCTTCTTCTTTTCTTCATACTTGAGGCAAATTGTTCTTCAGTCTCATTAACAGTCGTAAATGCAGATTCATCGCAATTAAATTTTCTACGGTCTTGGCAATTTCACTATCATTTTTTTTGGGTAAAAGGATTGAAATATATATATCCGAACTTGCTCTATCTCTTATAGTGGGATCAAGAAGTCTTCACTTATAGCAAGAGACCATGAGTGCATTCAATAATATATATGAGTGAGTACGTACAAGTTTTATCGAATTACCTTCCAAATGCAGAGCTGGGATAGATATATAATTTTGTAACTCGATCTCTTGGTAAAGTTTCAAGAATGACAATGCCAAGACTTGAAGCTTTCTGCATTTCTCCAGGTTTGGTGGAATAACTCCTCCATCCAGGGAGTGAAGTCCTTAATTCCAAGTTTAGAAGATGATCACATATAGTTATTATAAGATTGTTACCGGTAAGAACAATCACTTGCACTGTAGTAATATTAAAGATGGATGGCTAGCTGATTATATATATATATATTGCAGGTCTAGGACAGTCAGATCACCGATTTCTCAACACTTGCAGCTTTGTTAGATTGGAAAAGAATTGGTAACAAACTTAAAAATGATGGAATGGCTCCGGTGAAGTTGTAATCAATTTCAACCTCCGCAAATGTTCTGGAAAAGTGTTGTCAAGGGAGATGAGAAATCCAAGATGTGGAGGCCATGGTACCATGCTAGAAATGTCTAAATTAGCAGTAACTCCATCTATATGAGCTGCAAGTGATTCCGATCCATCTGCAAATTGGGGACCAGTTGCTTGCTTGCTAAGATGTTGTTAGAATGAGAAGAAATTAATGTGAGATCTCAAGGTAAGAAGAGCGGGTGCTGATATAAGGAACAGTAGCAAGTGATATATGTATGGTCATGGAGTAGAATGAAAACTGCAAGAGTGAAGAGAAGATTGCAACTTCTGCCCATAAGATAATGCAAAAACAATGATCTTACAAGACTATTTTTAGTTTTTCAGTAGCACAAGTTGTATTGTGTCTATTTTTCTTCTGTGGGGCATGAACTGGAATAGACACTAGTGCAGTTTAGTGAATGTAGGAGGCAGTTTCCATAGTGTTGATGTCTTACATAGTACAAGTTAGCATTCTTTGTTTCACACCAATAGTCAAATGCAATTATATATAGGATGCCTTTGGCTCGACTTCAATATGTATATACATTCGTTAAATATGCAATTGATCAATCAAGTAAGTAGTGAATAATTGTCAAGATGATTGATGAGTCCAAGAAAATGATGACAGAAGAACAACTTTGAAGTCCTTTCAAAAGCGAATAATTTCGTAAACAAACAAGATTCCTCTGATTCATTCTATATAAAATTGATTGAGATAGTATCTTCTACGTGTATTTATCAGGGGCAGCAAATTAGGATAACTAAGATTGCCTATAAAACCTTCATCTTCAACTAAGACAGACAATAACTTGCATTTTTTTGCCACCATTAGTCAGATGGTACAAAATTACTACCTGGGCAAAATAAAGACACAAAAGTAATGTTTTTATATCACTGTTTTTGATGCATAGATTCTTTGTTCCTCAGGGCATGTTATGAAAGTGCAAACTTTCTACGCTTTCTCCCTTTCTTTTTTACAAATACAACTACACTTTAATTATAAACTTGTATCACACATTATTACACGCACACCTCTTTTGTTCTTTTATATATAACCATCTAGCTAGTATCCAGGACACACCAGCCTGAGTAATCCAGATTCACACCTTTGTAAGCTGTTTAACCCTCCTTATCAAGGGTTTCTCCATTTTCACGCTTGAACCCAATACCTTTAGTTAAGGGCGGAGGGATCTCATCTATCCCACAACACCCCTTGTGGTGGTTGATATATATCACACACCTCTTGGCACGAACTCTATTCTTCCGACATGAATTAAAGAAAGTCACCACTGCATATGGCAAAAATCAGTTATCAGCTCAGCAAGCTAGCTAGCTAGTTGTAACAAATGCTAAAAAATGTTTACAAAATCAAAATGGTCACGTGAAAGCAACCTGCATGATAGCACATTATTAATTACTCTACTTCTGTCCTCTTTTATATAAAACACCTATGTGTTGCTATTCAGATCTTGTTGGGCAAGTTATCATCCAAGAGTGGAGAACCAAGCTCTCTACCATAAAATGTGGTAGTTTAAAGAACCTGTTCTCTCGACATATTTCCAGACGAACTAACTAGAATTGAAAAAGGATAAATCTGTTTTATCCTTTTTCGCCATGTAAAGTGATTTGGATGTATTAACTCATGTTATAGATTGTCTTGAGGGATTTAGAGATCCATTTCTCTTTGTTGTTGACATCTTTTTATCTGTTTGTTTCCCTTTGATTTCACAGGCAATTACTAGGTTTTAATCCAATGTTTGGTAGAACAAAAAGTAATAATATGTACTGAACAAACTAACCTCCCCTCAGTTACTGTAAAAGCTAAGTAATAATAAATCAGACATAAGATTTTATGAAAATAAATTAAATTAGATCATATAAAATCATTCGACGGTCCTCATTCTCCCACTTGGCAATCTACTACTGTGAACAACAAAGTCAGGGAGATTAAGAAACTTCACAAATACCTGGCATTTTTTTTCCTTTTCTTTTACCAAATACATTGCTATTCAAAGAGATTAAGAAGAGAGTCCTTTTTCTATATAAAAGTTCTTATTGTAGATTCTCTTGAGGGGGGATTGAAAGATCACTCTCAAGTATCATCCGTCAGAGGTTTGGATTAGATTTGACCAAAGTTTTTTAAGTCATATATTTCTCATTTTCGACTTTCATATATCATTAAAACTACATATATATCAAGAAACGAGTTGCTTCATACAACCCTGAATAAACACACTTAAGTACTTTAGCAAAATTGAAAGTTTAATGTAACTGGCATAGTTAATCAAATAGCATACAAGAGAAGCCGATCCAATTCCACCAGCTAGTGCCAACTACTGACAAGCCGGAGCCTAATCTTTTTCAGGGTTGAAAGAGCATTTTCTATACTAATTCTTGCATCGGGCGTCACGAAAGTGCAGCTCAAAGCTAATTCCATGATAGACAACAAGCACTGCATCTTTGCATCAATTTGCTCATCCCCTGGCTGTACCAGATTAGAATCCACCACCTTATGAATTTCACCTGGAAAGGAATCACTAACCCAACGTTGTATGGTCAAGCCTCCGATAAATATTTCATCACTTGGTCTTGTTCTTGTGAACATCTCCATCATCATGATGCCAAAACTATAAACATCACAGCTTGTGGATACAATTCCATTTTGTCCATACTCTGAAATCACAATTATAAAAGTTTCCTAGTTAAAATGGAATATGCAAAAAACATAGAAAATTCATTTATATCTAGGGGAGGAAGAATTGTTTTGAGTATTTAAACGATATGAAAAGTTGTACTATACCTGGAGCAATATATCCAATGGTTGCAATTGTCCTTGTTTGAACAAAAGCCTCCCCTACACCTAACAATTTTGAAATGCCGAAATCACTGACATGACCAACCATTTCTTGATCTAGCAAGACATTGCTTGGCTTCAAGTCACAATGCACCACAGCTGTTGAATGACCATTGTGGAGATAGTCCATTGCAGATGCAACATCTATCATTATATCTAATCTCTGCAACAAGGTCAAGAATAAGTTATAAGAATATAACCATTTATCAAGTGTCCCATTGGGCATGTATTCCAACACTAGGGCTTTGAAATCAAGGTTGGAGCAGCTGGTGATGACTTTGGTCAAATTTCTGTGGCGAAGGTTTCGGAGTATCTCACATTCTATGTCAAAACTTCTGAATGCACGTTCCAATTGCACATTGAATACCTTTACTGCAAAAAGGGTACCATCTTTAAGTATCCCTTTGTAGACCGTGCTGAAACTCCCATTACCAAGCAAGTTGGTTTCGTTGAATCCTTCTGTTGCCTGTTCAATTTCATAATAAGAAATTCTTTCATGCTCTTTTAACGGAGACACATTTGTTTGACCTGCATTCTTTTTTGTCTTTCGCAATCTTACAAATACATATGCAAGGGCTAATACAAGAAGTAACAGACCCATACCCAAACTGATGTACAAAACTAAGTTAGCCTTTTTCCTCTTGGGTGTTTGGATGACACATGTTGTCACATTAAACTTGGCATCACCACATAGTGCATCATTAGACAAGAAGGATTGACCTGTGGCATTTGAAAAAGGACCACTAGTGGGAATCTCTCCAATTAGTTTATTGAATGAAAAGTTGAGGTATTTGAGAGACACAAGAGCTTCTAATGACTTTGGAATTTCACCAACAAGATTGTTATAGCTCAAATCTAAGAATTCCAATGCCAACATTTTGTCAAATGAATCTGGAATAGGCCCATCTAGTCTATTATGTTCAAGAGAAAGATAAATCAATTTATCTAGACCCCCTAGAGTGCTAGGAATCTTACCAGAAAAATTATTTTTTGACAAATCAATGATTGTTGCCGCCTGTAAATTACCAATTTCAAATGGAATTTGCCCACTTAATAAATTGGATGAAACACTAAATTCTAAAAGATCTTTAAGGCTCCCCAAGCTTTCTGGTAATCTAGAATCCAGCCTGTTGTAATCTAGATGAAGTATCCTCAAACTGGTAAATTTTCCTAAGCATGGTGGCACGGAACCAGAAAAATTATTTTGTGACAAGTCTAATGCACCAAGATTCTGTAAACGGCATATATCATCTGGTATGGGTCCTTCTATCTTGTTTCTATCTAGGTAAAGTTCTTGAAGGCTCAACATGCCTTGGATGGTATTTGGAATAAATCCGGTGAACTCATTGTTAGATAGACCCATCTTTGTCAAACCAGTAAGTTTACCAATTTCTTCGGGAATCATGCCCTTAAGTTTACAACCATCTGCTTCAAAACCCTGCAAGGAGTCGGAGAAATTACCAACAGATGCCGGAAAAATGGCATCCAACGGATTATTATAGAACCAGAGATTTCTTAGATTCCTACAGTTATTCAATGATGCAAGGAAGCTTAATGTTGAATCGCTGATAAAACTATTGTTTCCCAAGTTTAGAGCCTCAAGGTATTCTAATTTACCGAGTGATTTAGGAATTGGACCTGTGAAACTGTTGAATGAGAGATCAAACATTCTGAGTCTCGAAGAATTTGAGATTGAATCAGAGATAAAACCACTCAGATTATTTCCTCCACAGTAAAATTCTTCTACGTTCGGCATTCCACGACCTAAATCCGAAGGTAGAGTACCTGAAAGCTTGTTTAGTGAAAGCATTAGGACCTGCAATGCTGATATGTTGAAAATGCTTGTAGGGACCGAACCAGTAAACTCATTCTCGGCTAATCCCAGCTTCTGTAGTTTCTTAAGATTACCTAGCTCCACAGGTATCTCTCCTGTCAATTAATTGTTTGAAATATATATATGAGTTTGACGGAAGAGAGATCGAAAATTTTAGATATAATGTTGTAAGGAAATATCATACTATATACCTTCCAAGTGTAGTTGTTGTCCAAGATATAATGTTATAAGAGCCGTTAAGTTTGCTAGCTCTCTTGGTACAGTTCCAATAAACTCATTGGATGACAATGACAATCTTTGAAGCTTTCTGCATTTCTCAAGGTTTGGTGGAATAACTCCATCTAAGGAGTTGCTTGAGAGTTGAAGCCCTTCCAAGTTTGGAAGATGGTCACATATAGTTGTTGGAAGCTTTCCAGTAAGATTGTTGTTGGTAAGAGCAATCACTCGCATTGTCGTAATGTTAAATATTGATGGTGGTATAGGGCCAGTAAGCTGATTGAATTGCAGGTCTAGGACAGTCAAGTAACGAAGATCACCAATTTCTCGAGGGATCTCTCCTACGAGAAAATTACTCTGCAAATTCAACACTTGTAGCTTTGTTAGATTGAAAAGGGAAGATGGAATTTCCCCCGAAAATTGGTTGCTCCAGAGGGACACAGTGTGTAGGTTTGGTAACAAACTCAAAAATGATGGAATGGCTCCAGTGAAGTTATTGCTTCTAACATTAATCAATTTCAACCTTTTCAAATGAGCCAACTCTGTTGGCAAATTTCCATGGAAAGCGTTGTAACTGATCCTGAGGGAAACAAGAAATGAGAGGTTTCCTATGTGTGGAGGAATGGTACCATGAAGTTGCATGCTAGAAATGTCTAAAGCAGTGACTCGATGGTGGCGGGAGCTGCAAGTGATTCCAATCCAGCTGCAAACCGGGCTGGAAGAAGACCAGTTGCTTTCTAAGATGTTGTTAGGATGAGAAGAAATGTGTGATTTCAGTGCAAAAAGAGCAGCTTCATCAGTGCTAATATTAGGAACAGTAGCAAGTGAAGTTTGGTTATGAAGCAGAATGAAAACTGCAAGACCAAAGAGGACAATGCAACTTCTGCCCATAACTATATTTGTCAACAAGGTTTCTTTTATATAATACCTTGTTGAGCTAAAACAAGAATTGATAATGAATGCAAAGCAATGATGTTTAGAAGACCTATTTAATTCATTCTAGGAGTGTTGTTTGGTTTAGATCAATTAGTGAAAGTCAGTCAAGTCTTTTAGCTATTAGTGTCAATTTCTTACTATGGAGTGTTTTTTGGTTTAGACTTGAGAATGTGAACTTTTAGAACAACAAATTAAATTGTACAGTATGTGAAAACTGAAAAGTGCACAATAGTCAAATACCATGTACCATGCGCTCAAAGTCTGTCATATAATACATATATTGGACCTTAAACTTGGCTTCAAATTTCAACTTTGACCTCCAACTTTCATAGTGCACAAACAAACACTTTAACTATCCAACCTTTTAATAAATAAGCATGCGTGTCCTACCTTGCAAAACGCGTGATGTGCACGTATTTTGCGCGAGTTAGGAGTAATTTTTGAGGCCCACAACGATAAAAAAATGTTGAAATGACAAATCTACCCTTAATCAATCCCTTTTATATATATCTTTATATTTCCAAATCAAAAAAAAATTCCTCTCTTTTAAAACGATTTGTGCTCATACTTAGTGCAAATGGCTTCTAATTTTTTTTGTCATTGTGGAAAAAGAGCTATAACCCTTGTTTATTAATTAAAAATAATTTTAATTTTTTTTTAGTTCTAAAATGGACGTGTAAAGTATTTAATTAGTTGGCAGTCATTGAGTGGCTCACTAATACACGTGGGAGCGTTTGCATTTCACGCTCTTTGCCTCCAAAAATCGCGTGTTTATTTATTAAAAGGTTGGATAGTTAAAGTGTATGTTTGTGCACTATGAAAGTTGGAGGTCAAAGTTGAAATTTGAAGCCAAGTTTAGGGTCCAATATATGTATTATGCCTTTTTCTTTTGTGGGACAATTTTCTCTCATAGTGTTCATACCACACTCTGTGATGATATTACAAAGGAAAAATGGTCTAATAATACCCCTCCAAATTGTCATTTAGAGTTGATATACTTCTCATTATAAAGTGACTCATATTGTTACACAAATGACTTACATATATCATTTCCCGATAATGGAAGTAAAAAATTAATTTTAAATTTATTTAAAAAATATATATATTCATGAAAAGGTATACCTAATACTTCTCACACATATGTTTTTTTGGTTTTTTTTTATTCAACGACTAATTTGAATCTATCATTTTGATGGTAAAATTTATTTTTTCACTAAACCCCAAATATTTTTTACAAATACAAAAAATAAAATACAATATATCCAAAAAATAATTAATTTTAAATATTTTTCTTACTTTTTTCTCTTTTTTTATGCACACTTTTTTTCCTCATATTTCTACACAAAAGATTGAAATAAATAAGAATAAAAAACTGAAATAATGATAATCAAATAAGTAAAAAAAATGTGTGTAAAAAGGATCATATATATCCCTACATAAAAAAAAATTAAAATAAAAAAATACATTTAAAATTGTATTTTTAATTCCGTTAGATTAAAGGCGCTATATATGAGCCACTTTTGTAGCGGTAGGGGTATACATGAGCTATTTGTGTAACAGTAAGGGTATATATGAGTCACTTGTGTAAAGGTAGGGAAATATGTGAGGCACTTTTATAACGAGGGGTATATCAGCTCTAAATAACAAAGTGAGGGGTATATCACGTCCTTTTCCATATTACAAATATGGATACTAGTAAAATGATAAAATAAAAGAAGAAACAAAGTTGAGTGGATCCCCTTCTTCTTTGTACTTGTGACAAATTCAAAAATGTGGTGCCCCGTATCAATTTGATTCTTCTCATTGTCTCATTCCTCAAACTAGTTCAAAATTTCTTGAAAATACATTAATTCTTCTTAGATTTGTTGGACCTTGTTGATGTAGTTGAACCTTGTCACCTTTAGCTTTGCCACTTTCATTGATAGTTGCAACAGGACAAACTCTTATGACACTTTATCATTCTAATTATGATGTCTACCATGAGTTTCTTTTTAATTTTTTTTGTGTTTTCCACCTCTCTATTGCCTAGGAAATTGTTGTAACAAAGGCGTTGAGGTTTTTAACCAATAATTTTTAGCACGTGGTTGTTGGTATTAAAGAACCCAAGAATTTCTCTAATTATTTATTTGATGAATTAATGGGTTCTTTGTTAGCTCATGAAGATAGCCACACCGGTCTAATGAGAAAATTGAAGAAAAAGCATTCCAGGTGAAAGCGAACTCATCTTTCTCCAAAGAAATATCCTCAATTTTTTCTGGCGGAGGTAGAAGAAGAGGCAGATTTCATGGCTGCAATACAAGCAAAATTTAATTCAATGAAATACATCAGCCCAAGAGTGACTTTCAATGCTGGTATTGCAATAAGTCCGGCCATTGTTCAACTAAGCAAAAAGATGAGCAGAATCATGCAAATTTCTTAGAGAAATCAGACGATGAAAGTAAGCTATTCATGGCTCATTCTCCATTTACTAACATTCCTGATAATGTTGGGTTTATTGATAGAACATATTTGAATCATATGACCAGCATAAGGTCTTTATTTAGACACCTCGATGAGTCACAAAAGGTAAGGTTCGACTTGATGATGACAAATAAGTTCAAGTTGAAGGCAAATATACCATAACCATCAAGATAATGCAGGGTTAATGTAAAACTCCTCAGTGATGTTGTTGCATAGAAACGCACACCCAAGGTATGTGGTCGTTAAGTAATTAGAAAATGACTAAAATTCACCTATCGAATGTGAATTATTTAAACAAGAAATAAAAATCCAAATTTGAAATTATGAACTTATAACTAAAATAAAAAGAAATGAAATAGTGAACTTCAACTTAGAAAGAACATATTTTTATGTTCTCAATGAGATAAAATCAATCTAAAGTTATGGGCTACCTAACAATCCTATTGTGTTCTTCAACTGCTATTGAGTAATTTATCTAATTTATTGGTTGATAGGGTTTATGCTCGGAAATAATATGTTGAAAAGAGAAGTTGGAAAAATAATTGAAAACATAGTTTAAAGTCTCAAACTTACTTCTTTCAACTTGGAGAAAATATTGAATTTGAAACAGAGTCACCACTTGATATTTTAAAGGAAATTAAGAAAACCTTTTATTAAATTTCACAAAACTTAAACATATTTTGTTTCAAAATTCAAAGACCCGGGTAATGGTTGCGATGACACTTAAAAGAAGATTTTACGCACTTACAAGTGTCCACAAACATGTAGTTAACAACAAATAAATCTTTTTGGGCTAATTTGAATTGAATAAGGAAAAACTTGTCTAGTTTTATTAAGGAAAATGATAAGTGTCAAGGAAAGATTTGAATTAATTCGAAAAGAAAAGTCTTTATTTTGAGTCGTGAAGAAGAGTCCTTTTGAATTCATTTTTTAAGAATTTAAACAAGTGATAGGCAAAATTGATTGATATTCGAGATTCGATAATTGAACAATTTATTAAGAAGTAAAGAGACTTTAAGAATAATTTGCAATGACAATTTATTTAGATTACATTCTAATAGAAGTCAACAACAATTAAATTACAAAGACATTACAATAGAAATAGGATGGGACCAAATAGGATGACTAAAATACAATTTGAAATAATGATAATAAAATTGAAGCAAGGTTTAGAAGGACCTGGAAATTAGATAATTTTGGGTCTTCGACCCATTTTAAACTCTAAGACACATTTTTAGGCATTTAGCCTTATACTAGTTCTGGATACGTGTGTTGCACGTGTGTCTCATACAAATAGTATATATTGTATAAGTTATATTAAAATCACATTGTAATGAGTATTCTAAACTTTCAATCGAAAATACAAGTTGGAAATGATGGATATATTCAAATGGCTTCTTTGTTGAGCGACAAATGATTAGATATTCTTTTAGAGCTGCCAAATTTGAACAACCAAATTAATTTCGGTGTTAAAACGTATATTGACTCACATTTTTATACTATTAGGTGTAAAAACTCAATATATACATACGTTACCTAGTTTTACTTATAAACGATATTCTTAGTCAACATAAATGAAGAAACTCAAACTTTAAGAAAAGAGGAAAAAGGCTAAAGAGATAAATTCTCATTGATTGAGTTCAAAGACTACTTGATACAGAGAGGAAAAGTGATATATATAGCTTTTTCCTTTTCAATTAGTAACTACCATGACTAACTACCTAGTGGATAGGTTATTACCACTAACACAGTGCAATGACTACTTTACCCTTGCTGATCTTAACAACCTGACTAAGAGTCCGTTTGGATTGGCTTAAAAAAATAACTTTTAAAAAGTAACTTTTTAAAGTGTTGAAAGTTATTTTAAAAATAAGTAGTTATGTGTTTGGATAAAAATATTGCAGTTGAAAAAAAGTTGTTGATGTGTTTGGCAAATAAGTATTGTTAAACACTTTTTTTATTAAAATGTCTGAAATACCCTTAAAACTATTAACATAATAAAAAGTTGATTAATCTAGGATTTTTATTTCTAAGAAAAATTAAAACAAAATTAATTTATATTTTAATTAAATTTCAATAACTTAATATTTAAGTTAATTTTAAACATGCAACTTATTTTAAATTTCAAAAATATATAATTAGAATAGATCACGTGAATTTTTTTGGATATTGTTTAAAAGAATTAAGGGTAAAAAAGTAATATACTTGGTCAAAGTAGAATGACTTTTAAGTTGAAAAAAAAGAGTAGGGGTCACCCTACTTTTAACTTTTGACTTATTTTAAGTCGTTCTTATAATTGTCAAATACCCTCACAAGTCAAAAACTGACTTAAAAGTCAGTTTGACCAACTTCAAAGTCCATCCAAACAGGTACTAACTCATTAAAAATTGCTTACATCTTCATATCACAACACTGCCATTTAAGCTAGGTGGTGCAAAAATGTCTAAAACTCTATGAGGACCCTCTAGGTCATTTCCTCTATTTTCCTATCTTTTCAACATTTAGAGATTTTCTATATTGATTCAAGTCATTTATGATTTGGTGGGACTAAGAGTTCGGTCGTCTGATCATTCGTTTGAGTTTGTACAAGTTTTCGTGTTTTGGAGCTTTTGAAGGATGTTGATTCATAATGGAATTTTGACAATTCTATTACCTTTGAAATGTTGATTTTTATCTAGAAAGACCTTTGGTTTGGGTTTCGAGGTTTCCAGGATCATTTCGACCTTCTTTGTGGATTTTAACTAAAATGGGACCATGTGGTATGGGGTCACTTCTTACCAAGACGGCCTCCAATGAAAGTTTCTATGGTTTCGTTGAGTTCATAATGTTGAATTTGGTGGTTAACGTATTTTTTTGCGCCCACGGGGTCTCCGATGAATTCGGACCACCCAATCGAACATCAGAGCCTTAGTTGATTTTTTTCTTGGTTTGCTGGTGCTTAGAATTTTGTTCATCGCTATCATGACCCTTGTAAACAATTCTAAAAATTTGTTCTTTCTTCAATGCGGTTGCCACCCATTGGGCTCGCTAGCGATGAACGATTTTCAGGCCTTTTAAGATATTTAAGCCTACTCGAGGTCTTTAAATGAGGTAAGAGTGTGCATCGATCGGTTAGTTCGATTTTATGTATTATCGATTTGATTTATCGATTTTTGATTTTTAAATATGTTAAACCAATAAGATATTTCTTATCGATTTTCGATTTATCATTTTTTAGTCGTTAATGATTCGGTTTTTTATTTACCCCATAAGAAAATGCTCATAAAATAAAGAAAAATTACATATATACATATCTTTATTTATCATATTTTCTTTTATTCCCTACCATTCTAAAATATTACAAAAATTCCTTCTTTTCCCCCCAAAATCCAATCATCCGGAGATATAAGTCCTCAACTCCCATACCCACATTTTTCATTCCTATTTTCACTCCTTCAATCTCTCCCTATTTTCACTCCCATAATCTCATCAGTTATTTTTTTTTCAATTCAATTCGAATTTCAAAATATTTCTCTCTCCAGTCAATCAAACTCAACCCCCTGAATAAGGTAGTTTTCGTCTTCTCCATCATAAAATTCTTCCTTGTTTTTTTTATTTTTATTTTGCATACAAAAAATCTGATACATATAGATGATGCTCCTTCTTTTAGTATTAGGATTACCCAATTAAACTCATCTAACATTGATCGCGTTTTATGATTATGATGATGATGATGATGATTGGGCTAAAAATGAATCTAAAAGGTTGCATGATCCATTAACAATGACGAATCAAAATATTAAGAATTCGGAGTCGAAAAAGGATGAAATTTTATCTTCTAAGGTGAATGTAGAAAAAAAACCCAAAAAATGGTAGAAAAGTTGCATATGCAATTTCTCGATCCACACTGCTCAAGGCACATTTTCTATATATTTATTGTATGTTGATGTTTAAAATTGTCTTTATAAGTTGTTTCAAAATTCTAATGCATTATTGATAAATTGATGTTCTCGTGTTTCTATGTATCACGATTTAAATGTACTAGGTTAATACATAAATAATATGAATCACCAAGACAATGAATTTTTTGAAGAATCAGAACGAATTGATTGGTCATCACTAGATACACTACATAATTTATCATTTACATATAATTCTATAATGTATCTTCAATTTTATTCAAATTTAAAAGGTTATATAGACAATACCAAATCAGTTGTGTGTTATGTATCTGTACTCTTTAATGTTTGCTCAAGTCTTATCCAACTTAGAAAGCTATGTATATGTATATATTACCTAATAATAATCTTGACCCACAAACTATAATGTTCTATAACTGGAGCTAAGGTTGGGCACTGGACCAGGTTGTACCTGTACCATTTCGGTTATCATTCCGGTCCGATTGTATTCGAGACACAATGGGATACATTGAACCGGTACTCGAAACGGGACGGTATCATGATTTGGTACTAGTATATCGGTATCGGTTCATCCCGATTCATCTCAATTTCGGTCCGGTCCGGTCCAGTCTGTGAAATTGGATTGATTTTGTAAAATTTTGTCATTGTTTTATACTTTTATTAGCATTTATTTTTTGTTTATTTAATTTTTAAAAATCACAAACTTAATTCATTAACTTCAAATAATATAAACCTAAAAATTTTAAAATTTATGAATTTAACAAATTACAAACGTAAGTTATTTAAATTACAAGTTATAAGTTATAACTTATAACATATAACTTATAAACTTCAAAAGATTCATATCTTGAAAACTTATAACATAAACTCAAAAACTTAAAAAACTAACTTTATTAAACTTAACTTACAAACTTATAAGTAAAAAAAAATTTAAAAATATCTTTAAAATAAACTTAAGTAAAATTACAAATAAACATTATAAATTTCAAAACTTAAATACTTTATAAACTATTAATTTAGAAAAAAAAAACATTCATATTTTCGTCAAAATACCTCAAAAAAATTATTACTTTTTGAAATAGCTATATGTGTCATCCCGCTTATCCCATCACGCTCCATTCTGGTCTGTTCTGATTCTATCCCGATATATAGTGGGACGGGACGGAACCGAGTTTTCATCCTGATAATTCTGGTTCGATTTATCCCGGTACCGATCAACAACCCGGTCAAACCATCCCGGTCTAGTAACGGTTTATTCCAGTTCGATAATCCCATTCCGGTCCAATGCCCAGTCTTAACTGGAGCACTGTGTATCAGATTGAATAATTGGTGTATGATACATATCAGTGACAATGTTGACTACTTCATTATGTATCAAATTATGATATTTATCTTTTTAAATTTTTATATTTCAATTTTTATGATTCATTGTGCAACACATTGATGTAATTTTCTACTACCTCCAGAAGAAGTCAAAACTTTATATTGACAACCAATACAAATACACTTTATTAGATGTATGAATATCTCAACAAAATCGAGATATTCATGATGTATGCTCAAATTTTTGACGATTTGGAATCAAAATTGAAAGAATTTTGGATGATTTGGGAGAAGAAATTTGAAGTTTGAGTTGTTACAAATTGTTGCGCTTTGTGAGAGATTGATTAGCAAGGACAACAACTTGATTGCGTGACTTATGAATTTGTTATTTAATTTTACATTTTTTTTCTTTTTAAGCATATAAGAAAAGAATCTTATATATCAGATGTTATATATCAACATTATCCCATGTCTAGATTGTTAAAATCGTTCAACATCAGCCTATTTTTCTCTAGTCTGACTAAGTCTTGGCAGTAGCTATATTCTAGTTAGTTGTTACTTTGTTATTTTGTTATTACGTAATGTTTTTCCTAGTTTGTATTGCAGATTTCTTTCCCTAGAGTTTAGGAAAATCGGTTTACTAATATTAAGTAGTTATTTAGTGGGGTTAGGATTCCTAAAATTCGGTAAGCCTATATTACCTTCTCAGCGTATTGAATAAAGAAGCAAGTTTTCCCTGCAAATTGTTTTCAGTTTATGTTTCTTTCTTTTTTCCCCTGTTATTTCTGTGTTGATTACTGAGCTTTCCATCGTGTTAAGTTTGACATTTGGTATCAGAGCCAGCACAATGAATGACCTTCAAGTAGTTGGCAGAATAAAAAAGCTCAATAACCAAAATTATAATACATGGACAACATGTATAATGTCTTATATGCAAGGTCAAGATCTCTAAGAAGTTGTCAATGAAAGCGAAGTTGAACAACCAGAAGCAGAGGATGCAAATGGAACATTGCGGAAGTGGAAGATAAAAGCAGAAAAAGAAATGTTTGCGCTCAAAACAACAATCGATGAAGATGTGTTAGAGCATATTCGTGATGCTAAAAGGCAAAAGAAGCATGGTACACACTTGCTGCACTTTTCTCAAAGAAGAACGATGCAAGACTGCAACTTTTGGAGAACAAATTATTATCAACAGAGCAACGTGATATGACAATTGTTCAGTACTTCCACAAAGTCAAGAGGACATGCCGTGAAATTTCATATTTGGATTCAACGGCACCAATTGGGGAAACCAGGGTAAAAAGAATTATTATCCATGGTTTGAGACTTGAATACAAAGGTTTCGTTGCTGCTGTACAGGGATGGCCAAATCAGTCATCACTTGTTGAATTTGAAAATCTGCTAGCTGGTCAAGAAGCCATGGCAAAGCAAATGGCAGGACTCTCTGTGAAGAAGCTCTCTATACCAACAAAAGTAGGAACATCAAGCATTTAGCTGCTGGTGGGTCTAAGAAGAAAAGTTTTCAGAGAGATAAAAATTTCCGCTCAAAAGGAGTTTCGAAGAATCAAAAGAACGATAAAAGATTCGAAGGAAAGTGTTACAATTATGGGAAGAAGGGTCATATGGAAAAGGACTATTGGTTCAAGAAACAACCTGTGGAAAGTAATGCTGCTACCTCAAATCCAAACGAGAATAGTGAAGATATTTGGGATGATGAAGCCTTTTTTGCTATTGAAGAGGAGGATTTAGCACTTACAATGACAATATCTAAATCAATTGATCATGAAAATGACTGGATCATTGATTTTGGTTGGAACCCGTCAGTGTATAAGGGTAGTCGGGTTGTGGTGACAACCAACGATTCAAGATTACCGATAACTCATATTGGTAAGACGACAGTTTCTCTTCAACATGGGGACAACCAGATGTCACTTCAAAATGTTTATTATGTTCCCGATAAGAAGAAAAAGTTGTTTTTAGTGTCATAATTAACAACATGTGGAAACTACGTTCTATTTGGTCCTGATGATATGATGATATATCAGGATCTCAAGAACCTAGAAAATCCAATTATGAAAGGGATGAGATTAGAATCAGTGTATGTGATGTCTGCAGAGTCTGCATACGTAGAGAAGACAAAAAATAATGAGACTGCAGATTTGTGGCACATGAGATTGACTCACGTGAGTTATTCCAAGCTAATTGTGATGATGAAGAAGTCAATGATCAAGGGTCTTCCCCAACTTAAAGTAAAAACAGACGTTGTTTATGCATGATGCCGGTATGGTAAAGCTCACTTGTTGCCGTTTGAAGAATCCAAATTTAAAGCCGATGAACCACTACAATTCGTTCATTCGGATGTGTTTGGACGAGTAAAGTAATCATTAATTGGTGGAATGAAGTACATGGTGACCTTTATTGATGATTTCTCTAGGTATGTTTGGGTTTTCTTTATGAAAGAAAAATCATATTCTTTTTCTAAGTTTAAAGAGTTTAGGGAAAGTGTTGAGGGAGAAGTCGGCAAGAAAATCCGTTGTTTAAGAACATATAACAAAGAGGAATACAACTCAGTTGAGTTCTCTCACTACCTAAGGGAATGCGGAATTCGCCATCAATATACTTGTGCCTACACGCCGCAGCAAAATGGCATTGCAGAGAGGAAGAATAGGCATTTAGCAGAAATATGTCGCACTATATTACATGCCAAGAATATCCCAGGAAGATTTTGGGCAGAAGTAATGAAGACTGCATCATATGTCATCAACAGACTTCCTCAACAAAGGTTAGATTTTCTTTCACCTTTTGAGAAGTTGTGGAATATGAAAGCTAATGTCAGTTATCTGCGAGTATTTGGATGTGTATGCTATATTTTTATACTTGATCAGTTATGTAGCAAATTGGACAAGAAAGCTGTTAAATGCATTTTTATAGGCTATGATAATCAAAGAAAAAGGTGGAAATGTAGTGACCCTACAACTGGAAGGTGTTATACATCACGACATGTTGTATTTGATGAGACCTCTTCATAGTGGTCTACAAAAAATGAGATATCACCAGACCAAACTGATCTGAAAAGTAAGTTGCAAATTACTTATATTCGATCAAGTGAAGACGCCAATGTTGAACAAGGAGCAACTCATAATTTTGGGCAATCAACTGTTCACCAGACAACATGTGAAGGCAGTGAAACAAATGAAGAAGAAGTACCAGCTGGTGAAACAAATGAAGGAGAAGTACATGCTCCACAATTCGAGACGAAAAGTTCATAACAGATTCGGAGGCAAAACCCCAAATATGTAAATGTAGCAACAATAGAGGACGAATCTGGAAAAGAACCTCAAATCTTTGAAGAAGCATCTCAAAACTTAGCGTGGACTAGAGCAATGGATGAGGAGATCGCCGCATTAGAATAAAATTAAACCTGGGAACTTGTGCCGAAGCCAAAAGATGTGAAACCTATATCATGTAGATGGGTTTATAAAATAAAATGTCGCACAGATGGGTTGGTGGAGAGGCATAAAGCTCGTTTGGTAGCTCGGGGATTTACTTAAGAATATGGTTTGGATTATGATGAAAATTTTAGTACAGTGGCGAAGTTTACAACTGTTCGAGTCTTACTTGCACTTGCTGCTAGCAAAGATTGGAATTTGTGGCAGATGGATGTTAAAATGTATTTTTACTTGGGGAGCTAGATCGGGAGATTTACATGGCTCAACCAATGGGTTTCCAAAGTCAAGAGCACCCTGGATATATTTGTAAGCTTTGGAAGGCGCTCTATGGATTAAAGCAACCGCCAAGGGCCTGGTACAGTAAAATTGCTGAATTTTTAACTCAAAGTGGCTATTTTATTACATCTGCAGTTTCAAGTTTGTTTGTCAAAGTCGGTGGAGGGAAGCTATCCATAGTACTAGTATTTTTGGACGATTTGATTATAACTGGTGATAATGAAGAAGAAATTGTTCAAACAAAGGAAAATTTATTTGTGCGATTTCATATGAAAGAACTTGGACAACTTAATCATTTTCTTGGTTTGGAGGTTGATCGTACTCAAGAAGGAATTTTTCTTCATCAGCAAAAGTATTCTAGAGACTTGTTGAAGAAATTTGGAATGCTGGAGTGCAAGTCAATTGCAACTCTAATTGAACCAAATTCCAAGATGTGTGAACATGAAGGAAAAGATTTAGAAGATGTGACGATGTATCGGCAAGTAGTAGGTAGTCTGATTTATCTAACTAGACTAGGCCTGATATTTCTTTTGTAGTTGGTGTGATAAGTCGTTACATGCACAAGCCAAAGAAGTGTCATATGAAGGTTGTTCGGCGAATTCTAAGATATGTGAGAAGTACAATTGGTTATGGCCTTGTGTATAAGAAAGGTGAAGAATGCAAGTTGGTTGGTTACTGTGACTCGGACTATGCAGGAGACCATGACACTCGTCGTTCAACTACTGGCTTCGTGTTTAAGCTAGGAGCTGGAGTAATTTCTTGGTGCAGCAAAAGGCAGCCAACAGTGTCGCTATCAACAACAGAAGCAGAGTATCGAGCAGCAGCAGTCGCAACTCAAGAAAGTATATGGCTTATGCGGTTGATGAAGGATTTACATCAACTAGTTGGCTATGCAGTTTCTCTGTACTGTGACAATCAGTCAACAATTAGTTTGGCTGAAAATCCTGTTGTTCATGCAAGGACGAAACATGTGGATTACATTACCATTTCAACAGAGAAAAGGTGTTACAAGGAGAGATTGACCTGGAGCATATTAACACAGAGAAACAAATTGCAGACTTGTTCACAAAAGGCTTAAGTGTCAATAAGTTTGAAAGTTTCTGTCAGCAACTAGGCATGGCTAAGACGACAGCTGATGTCAAGAGGAGGTGTTAAAATCGTTCAACATCAGCCTATTTTTTTCTAGTCTGACTAAGTCTTGGCAGTAGCTATATTCTAGTTAGTTGTTACTTTGTTATTTTGTTAGCACGTAATGCTTTTCCTAGTTTGTATTGCAAATTTCTTTTCCTAGAGTTTAGGGAAATCGGTTTACTGAAATTAAGTAGTTATTTAGTGGGGTTAGGATTTCTAAAATTCTGTAAGCCTATATTACCTTCTCAGTGTATTGAATAAAGAAGCAACTTTTCCCTGCAAACTATTTTCAATTTTTGTTTTTTCCTTTCTTTCCCTGTTATTTCTGTGTTGATTACTGAGCTTTCCACCGTGTTAAATTTGACATAAATTTGTTATTTGATTTATGAATTAACACTGTCTCATGGATCACTCACAAATAAGCTGCAATACTTCACAAACATACTAAGACAGATAAGTAGTAAATATCATGCCACTTTCTTGATCAGAAATCATACATTCAAATTAATACTACATGTATTTGATACATATTAATGACTAACGTGTATCACACGTATCTGATACACATTAATGATCATGATACATTCATACAAATTACTGTTAAATACTCATTTTTTTATCAATGATACATTCATACAAGTTAACACTACATGTATTTGATACTTAATAACTATCGCACAGTAATGTATCGATCTAAAATCAAACACTTTACATACAATCTTTGCTTCTCTAATGTATCTAGTAGGATTACGTACTTAGTAATTTACTATATATTTTAGGAATAGTAATGTATCATGAGTAAGATAACTATCTCCAAAAAACAAATCAATTTATTTTTATCTTGATACATTCATACAAATTAATGTTACATATATCTGATACGTAATAACTATCACACAATAATGTATCGATCTAAAATCAAACACCTTATGAACAATTTTTACTACTTTAATGTATCAGGTAAGATTACAGTACTTAGCAATTTACTAAATATTTTAGAAATAGTAATGTATCATGAGTAATATATCCATCTCGATATCACAAATTAAAAAATTGACTACACAACACAATACATGTAATTCCATATCTTTCATTATCAGATCTCTTTATCCTGAAGTTAAAGTTATAAATTGTAATGTATCATGCACAACTTTATCCTGAAGTTAAAGTTATAAATAGTAATGTATCATGCACAACTTTATAGACATGATACATGAATACATAAAAGTTGATACATATAAATCCAACCAGTTATTCTATCAATATTGTATTCATCTACTTCTCCCGTTTCTTTTACTATGCGGAAGCAACAAGAGTTTGAATTTGATAGTGACAAGACTAGCGAAGATATTCATGATGTATCTTCTCAAAATTCGATAATTACTACCGTATTAATGGGTTATCGGTTTACCCAATAACTCAATGCTAAAAATCGAAACCGAACTGATAATCCAATAATTTTTCTTTTATAAAACTATTAAAAACATGTTAACCGAATGACTCAATAACATTTTTTCGGTTCGATTTTCGTACACCCCTAAAAGGAGGTATATGATGAACAATAAACTACTATAATTGGAATATTTCAATTCCTACAAAGTTAAAGTGAGTAACAACAATTTCAATCATATTTTATACTCCCTCCATTCCATTTTATATAATATAACTAGTGCACTTGTCCGCGCTGGCGCGGTTATAAAGGATGGTAAAAATTTGATAATTTTATTAAATATAATATTGATGAAAGAGAAAAATGTTTGATTAGTACTTAATAAACTTCCAATAAAGTTATAAGTTTTTACTATTTTCAACCAAAATAATTACAATAATAAATTCACATAAGATACAAAATAAAGAGAAATCATACCAAAAAAATGCAACATCATTCTCACTACTTTACTCATTAAAAAATTGAAGGAAAAATATGAAATCAGTACACACGTCTTTCGAGTACTTGTGGACATCTACTTCCTCAAGCCGATCACCATTCAATAATCTTCATATTATTTTTCAAGTCAAACTATAAAATATTAACATGATTTTATCTATAGGGCTACCATATGAACCACCAAATAATATGATGAATATGATTATTTATTATTTATAGATCATGATAGTAAAAAGTTGTGTGGGAGTAATTAATGAAAATAAAGACTAATTAAGTTTTACATTTAACCTATTCTGAAAGTCTTTTTAATTTTTTTGCATTGCACATTTAATATAATTAATAGAGTAAAATAAATTTTTTTTAGTTCTTTTAATATAGTACATAAATAAAATATAATTGTATTTCTTGATCAAAGAGAAATATCACCCTCACTTTTTGTATTTGTAACATCTCGCTAATTGAAAGAACTAGAAAGAGCTGAAATTAGAAAGAGTGGTTTTTGGAAATAATAAAAATCTGGAAATTTGACAAGAGTTAAGTTAAGAATGAGTTTTGGGTCAAATTCAAACAACCATAACTCCTAGCTCAGGATGAGTTAGGTGTACTTCCAGATACCGTAGGAAAGATCTTAGAATTATCTTTCCAACGCCGCCGAGTTCGTATGAGTGAGATATGCCCATTGGAAGTTGGGCTGTTTGGATAAGGAAAGACCAATCCGGATTTTAGAAGGGTATTTTGGTCTTTTCCATACCCAATTGATTTAATTCATTTTTGGTAATTACTTAGGGGTCTAAATAGAATTAGATCAGTTTACACTTTCACAAAAGAGTTAGGGTTTTGAGAGAAGAGAAAAGAAGAGAAGAAGCAAGGATTCATCAATTTCATGGAGAATTGCTTGTGGATTTCGCCAAGGGTTAATCCCTACGAGGAATGTGAGATCACATAGCGTTGGATTAGGTCACCCACGCGCCAAACATATTTAATCCAGCGTATTTTCGTCCTAAAAAGGTTGAGAATTTGTTGTTTCTTGATAGTTGTTCTTGAATTGCTTTCGTTCTTGAATATGAGTTGAGATTAAGGAGTTTCTTGATATTAAAGTGTTGTTTCCTTGAGTTAGATTTTGTGTATATGCCTTAGGTATCTGATTCTAAAGTGAATTTGAGAAAATAAATCGGAATTAATCGATTTAAGATCAGAAAACGAGACCAAAAGTTCGTCAAATTTTGCCTGAAAAGAGGCCGGCGCGACGCGCCCCCATAGCGCCAGGCAGGCTGGGGCAGCGCGCCAGCAGTGCACCATTTTGGAGCCCTAGTAAGTTGGGGCTGGCGTGGTGCGCCAGGGACGCGCCCAGATCGTCGTTTTTCACCCGTTTTTCATCGTTTAGCCCGTTTAAATCCTTCTAAAGTGTACTAACACTTCCTATTGATTCTAACTACTCTAAATGACTTCTAGACATCTAGAAATCATCCAGAAACATGAATCATAACCTTGAATCCATAAATTTAAATTCAAGGAAAGTTAAGAGTCAAGTCTAGGAAGTTCTTAGAGTCATTTCAAGAAGTCTTTTGCAAATGCTTTTAACTTTGTTTTAAGACTTAAAGTTCAAGTTGAGTAAAGAGTAAAGATTGAAGTTCATTTCTTCAAAGAAGTATATGGGGACTATGTATTCCCAAAGAGTTTAAAATGTTTTCACATTTAAATTAAAACGGAAACTGAGATTTCCAAAATGCCTTTGAGCTAGTTTTCAGAAAAGAGTAAATGCTTTCACAATTAAGCAAGAAAGGAAACTTTGATTTCCAAAATAGCCTTTGAGCTAAGTTTTGAGAAATTATCTCAAACCACAGAAAGAAGTATGTTTTTAAACATAAGAGCTAGTATTATTTTTTGGGAGTAGTATTGAACACCGCTATGGGAGAGAGTTCAGATAACTCACAGCCCCCATAAACCATGTAGTCATCATGGGTAGAAAAAGGTCATACTTTTTAGATGATTCATTTAGTGCTTTTTAGCATAGACTAGTGGATCCACTTAGTAGTTCAGGTTCTACACCCTCGGCAAGGTATAGGACGGCCCTGGCAACGTGAGGCAAAACGTTGTATCATCACAATAGCTCTTAAGTGATGGTTGTCGGTTAGAGAAACTCCCACAAAAGTAATTGTATTCTTATATACACAGTTTATTGTATTTTTGTATACATTTCAGAGTTATATGTATCTTTGCATACATATAGAGTTGACATCATGTTTTAAACAACTTTTATTTATATTACACTTGTTTTAAACTGCTTTATATTGAAACGAGTTCAGTTATGCTGAGTTGAGTTGAGCCAGGTAAGTTTTTCAGTTCCTTTCAAGCTTATGTCTTGTTTTAGAATTCCCCTCGCATACTCATACATTCAATGTATTTATGTCATTTGGCCTGCATCTTATTATGATGCAGATACAGGTAACCAGGATCAACATCCAGCGCATCGTTGATCCAGTTGAGCACTCAGAGTCTTGTGGTGAGCCTCCTTGCTTCCGGAGGATCCCTTTCATTGCTTTCAATTTTATTATTAGTTCATTAGGATGTCGTGGGTCTTGTCCCGATATCCATCTTAGTTGTATAGAGGCTTCATAGACAGTCAGATGTTAGTTCTTTAGTCTTTTCATTGTCATTATCTTATGTTGAGACTTGAGTTTGCCTTAATGGCCAGTTGAATGTTCCTTAATAACATTCCAGTTTATTTTATAGATGTATCTTTGTTGAGCTAAGTCTTCCGCTGAGTAAGTAAGTCAGACCAAGGGTTCGCTTGGGGCCATCAATGGTTCTTGAGTGCCAGTCCCACCCAGGGTGTAGGCTCGGGGCGTGACAGTATTCCTAAATTTATTGTTGTATATAAATTCATATGATTATTTAGCACAAGTCAATAAGTTTACTAAAGATTTTAAAAGAATGCGTATATATAAAATTTATAACCTTTCTAAAAATCAAATTTCCACTTAATGTATTATAGCAAGAGGAATATGACATAGTAATTAAGTACAATATTAAAATTTATTTAAGAATATCTTTCAATAAATTAAAATAATCCAAATCTTAACACAACTTTAAATTTAAAGCTCCCATACTTGTTAAGTTTAAAATTATTAAGGATAATTTTAGTTAAGACTTCTTGTTCAGTTGTTGATAAATTCATGATAACTATTCTATTATAATAGTAACAAAATAAGCTTATCCTTGCTTAAAATTATTTGAACGTATAGTTAACACATTTTCATTTGGAAATAAGTTTTGAATATATACATAACACTTTTTCATTTTAAAATAAATTTTGAACCAGCGAATAAAACAAAATAGTTTAAATTCAACGATCAATATTTTCTGAACAATATAATTAAAATTTTTAATATCATTTTCCAAAAAATAAAATCAAACCTTCTAATATGCATGAATAATGAAATTAATAAATCAATCAATTACAATATAATAAGATATTTTCATTTAACATCTCTTTATAATCCAATAAGAAATATTTTGTATTTTGGGTGATAGGTGAAAATACTCAAATGACAATATGCTTCGACAATCAGAGTACCTATATCACACCAGGCCTTGATAACTTACAGAAACAATTATAATTTCTCATCGAAAAATAAATATTAAATATCCTCTGATAATTTAACAACAACAACATATTTAATATAATTTTACAGCTGAAATATGAAAAAGTTAAATAGAATGAGATAGAAAAGATGTTTCCTAAGATCCTTAGTTTAATAAAGCCGGCCAAATTAACTGAAAAATAAAATAAAAAATCATATGAACAATGCATTTGTAGTTAATTTAATATAAATATTAATATTATGAACCCCTTTACAAATTCCCAAATATAGAATAACTAAACAATTTCAAAAAATGTAAATCTCAATTGCTGGAACAATTATTTGACGGTATGAATGATGCCTCGAAATTTTATTGTTATATACAATATAATCATCAAATTTTTGTTGATTATATAATTTAAATGAAAATGAAAAAAAAAAAAGGTTTTCATAATAGTACAAACATAAAAATAGGAAGTGAAAAGAATAGTAAAGTCACCAATAATGAGAAAAAAGCAACACAAACGGGGAAAAAATAGATAAGAAAGAACACTATAAATAAGAGACATTAAACAAACTAAAATGAGAAGAGTAACCTATGTTATTTACTGTACTCATCAAGATTGAATTTGAATTGCAATTTAAATTTCCAAAATTGCCAAATGCATTTTATCTTTCACACTGTAAACAATAAAAGTTAGTCACAAATAATTCATATATTATAAACTTAGCCATAAATAAACTGATGTACTTTAGTATAAATATAATAAAGACAGAAAAAAGAAGAAGAAATTTTTGTAGTTGGTGAAGATGATATGCTCTAGTATTTTTAGTAAACAATGAATTTATAACTTTATTGAATAATATAAATTAAAAGAGTAATATAGTAATCAATTAAATTGTAATTTATATTGGTATTAAATGTCTTAATTGTAATTTAGTAACATCTTTAAGAAGGAATATAAAAAGATATTAAAATAAAGTTATTAATGATGTTATATGGTGAATAGAATTTTCTTTAATGAATTTGATTAGTTGGGTTGATGACGGAAAAAGATTTTTTTGAGCTTTATTGATTTGTAAGAGAAGAAAGATAGAGGATTTTTTAAATAAAAAATAGATAAATATATAGATCGTAACTAAAATTTTATTTTCCTTAACTGGTAATTCTCTTTATATTCTCACAATATCTAATCATTATGTTGATAAAAATATTTGCAAATGAATTAACTGAATATTATAGAGAACGCCAAAAGTTTTGGAATTTTTTCTGAAACGGATCTTCTTTCCATTTCTAAATATAATTAATGCTTAAAATATTGAAGGTGATTATTGAATGTAGAAATAATATCCTTTTCTTTCCTTAATTATAATAAACTAGTGAACTTAACCGTGCTTCGCGCGGTATGTTAGTAAAATTTAATTTTTTTTTAAAATAAATTAAATTGAAACAAATGAGAGAATTTAGTATGCTTAGAGCCGCAATATTTTTTCATATTAACAAATGATATCAAAGAACAAATGAATAATCAAGATAAGTTGAAACACCACTAAAAGTAATTGTGAGAAAAAAGTAATTGACATTTTGAATTAGATTTGCCCCTTAAAAAAAGAAAAAATGACTATGATCCTATTTTGTGATATTTACTTCTTTATTCTTTACTAAGAACATGTTACACATTTTAAATTTGATCAAGACTAATTTATTTAAAATGATGAGTTCAATGAAATAGTACAATTATTCTTATACATGGCCAATGTCAAATTACCCTTCTTTTTATTCTAATTAACTTTTGAGAACAAAAAGAGACAAACTTAAGATATAACATTAATTTCAATTCCTTGACATGTAGTTAATTTAGAATTTTCAATTTAAAAATAAAATAGAAGATAAAATATATAATTGAACATAATAACCTTCTTTATATTTTTAATATATGAATAATATTGTCTTAATTATTCACAGACAAACATTGTCAAGCTTAATTTTAACTCTCAATTGTATATAATAGCACCTAAATAACAAATACAATGCTACCATTCATACTTCTATATGATAAAAAAATAAAAAAAAAGTTGCTATTAAAAATACTTTTTCTTTAGCTAAACTTATAAATTTATAGAGATGAATGATGCATGAAACACATTAATATGATCATTGGATTGAAATAATTTTTTATTTTATTTAAAAACTGATAATGAAAATTTCAAATACAGCTTTCCAACTTGAATTTGTATTTCAAGTTTGAAATTATTTTTTCCCACTTTCCACTTTTGAAGTTATATTTAATTAAGCAAATTCAAGTATAAATATTATTTGCAATAAGTATAACAAAATACGTTTCAATAATCTTCCTAAAAAACAAATAACATGATTTTAAAAAAAAAATCTATGTCCAATCGAACACCTACTTAAAAGGTGAAAAAGTTATTTTAGGAATGTTGAAATTGTGAATGGACTTTGCATATTTAAAATTAAATCTTGAATAAAGAATTTTATAAGAATAATATTTTGCATCATCTTTACTCTTACGTTCTTTCTTCCCCTTGTTTAGTATCACGTCAATCGCCCATTGAATTTCATTTTAAACAATATGTAACCCATGAAAATTCACCATTACATGCAATTAAGATCAATATTAAAAAACAAACAAAGTAAGCAAGGACATAATTAAAAAAATCAAAAAGAAATATAAATATTGGAAAAGAATATGGCACCATAAATAACCTTTGAAATTTATAGAACTTCAATATAATTTTCAAATTTGTTTTGCTTATTTTCAACACAGGTTCTGAGCTTTTAAGTATAAGGCAGTGTTTACTTTAGATTGATCTTTTTAAGTGATTTATAAACGAAAGGCAAAAGTTGGAAACACTCAAGGATTATTGAAAAATAAAAAGAAATGATTTAAGAAAATAATATAAATAACATTAATATGAGATTAAGGTAAGAAAGTAAAAGTCATTAATAGAATTGATGATGAAATGAACTAAATATAATCACCTTTTCTTTTAAAATAAAAAAAAATATCGAAAGAAAACTATAATTAAAAATAAATAAGAAAAATAAAACAAGCTTTAATTAAAGGCACATAAAAAATTAAGACAAAATCAAAAAAGAAAGGAATTAATAGAATAAAGAAGTTTAAGGAAATAATATAAGCACCGATTTTTTTAAAATTACAAAAAAGATTTTTTGCTTATTCTCCTCCAATTTGATATGAATTCCATAAATAGATTGATTTTCCTCAAAATAAATCTTCTTACCCCCTTGAAGCAATAATCACTCGTCCCATTAATTTTCAGCCAAATTTAAAAAGTTTCTCTCAATATATATCTCCTTGTAGGAGGAATGGTCATTCTTTTAAAATGTCTTTATTTTAAAGAAAGACTTTTGCTACATGACATTTCTCCTTCCAATATCTTCATAAAAAACATGAGATACTTTCTCTTTTCTTAAAAAATTACAAGGCCTAGAAATTTATTGGACATTTCAATGTTGGAATTTGATATCCGTATATTCTTCATCATCGTCATCACATCAGAAGAAGAATGAGAGGCAAAGTGAATGATTTCATTGTTGTTAGTTACAAATACTCAAATATGTTTACTTTATAGGCTAAACAAATATAAGCAGTTATAAAAAATGAAAGTTTTTTTTTATCTTTTCATCTTCCATTTACCTAAATACATTAGTGTAATGGAAGTTTTTTTTATCTTTTCATCTTCCATTCACTTAAATGTATTTTAGTGTAATGAAACTTTTAAAGAAATGTGATTAATTAGGTAATGCATATAATTACTTTCATTTTTTTGAAAATAAAAATAAAAATGGAAAAGAAAGATAAAAGATTCAAAAAAAGGAAATAAAAGATAAATAGAATTGTTGGTCATAGAGAGGTGTCACATCAGATTGTCTAGATTCAACTTTATATAAATATATATAGATTTGTAAATAAACCCTTATGGTCTATACATAGTGATTTTATTTCCATTCTTGCGATGCAATTAATGCTTAATATATTGAATGTAATATAATAAGTCATATCGTATTTAGTGTGAGGAAAAAAATTAAAAAACTATGAAAATAGATAATTAGGAATCCTGGCTTTTAAGACGCGCCATATCACAATTTTCACATTCAACTTTATTTATATATATATATATGACTTGATATAAAAAAAAATTAAAAAATTGAAAATTATGATCTAGTTTTAAACTAAAAACTACTACTAGTTTAACTCATAAAAATAAGAAAAAGAGAAAGAAGTGTGAGTAGTACAAGTGGAGCCATGGAAAGAAAAAAATGAAGCCCCAGGCCCATACAGATTTTCCTGTCATCTTATCTCTACAAAGTTATCTCCTTTGTCAACTACTCGAAAATTTCCTTTTTATCTTTTCCTTTCGCCCAAACCCAGTTTATCAACTCTTTCAAATGCAAAGTAATTTCCTGTAAATCCCCTTGGAAATCATGTCTTGTATTTACAGCTCAGTCTCCTCTTTCTCAATTTCATCTAAATCTGCATTTCCTTCTTCTTCTTCTTCTCGCTCTAATTTCAAGCCCAGAATCTCTTGTTCCGTTGGAGGTAATTGTTTCCACCGCTTTAACTTGCTAATTGCTACTCTTATATTATTCAATCTTCAAGCGCAACTTAATTTCACCAGATCAACGTCTTTCTGTTTCTGATTGCTAATGTCGTCTCTATGTACTAATTTCTTTCGATTATTTTAACCTTATTAAGTTATACCATAGTATGTTAGGGATTTTTTCGAATATGCTTCTGAATATTCGTCAAAATGGTGGCATTGCTGTCTTAAGATTTGGTTATGATCAATTGACTGAAGCTGAAGAAAACCTATTTGTTCTTTAGGCAAAAATTAAGTTTTAGTAGTAGTTACAAATATCTCTTACATTGTTTTACTTGGTATTTTCTCCTCCGAAACAGATCACTTTAGTTTCCTGTTTTTTTCTGTTAAGCAGAATTTTTTTGAATTAGCCTGAGATGGTTCTGTTCATAAATGTGATACAATAATATTTGGAAGGGCTAGTAAGACTGGGTAGAGCTAAATTACTCGCGCATTGTTGTCTCAAAAAGACATATAATATCTCCCAATGAATTTGGTGTTAGCTAAGAACAGAATACAAATGATTCATATAGGTAATACCAATTTGATGGAATTAAGACTTAGTGAGATTAGTTTTAGTTTGGTCACTGCATGGATATTTGTGAGATTAGAGTCCTTGATTTTCCATAAAAGACAAACGGTTTAGCACTGGAATGAACGTGCCTGATTGAGCAATATGGAAACTAGGATGCATATAGCAAAGTCCCGTTTGCCTGATTGATACTTTTTTTTTTGTGAATTCTAGTTAAACAACAAAACAGAAGCCTAGTCTTATACAACCAAAAAAAAGTAATCACATATGGAGCAAACAATGGCATAAAGCTTCTAAAAAAAGCTACATTGAAGATGTCAAAGTTTGTGCCTTTAAAATAAATAAATAATACACAGTATGATTCCACAAAGACAAAACCTAATCTGGTACTTGTTTTCCACTAAAATCAAGCATATAGGGGCTTTTCGTTAAGTTTAAGTGTCATTATGTGATGGTCTATAAATACTAACTCCGGTTTTTATTTACTTGATCAAGAAAATACTCCCTCTGTTTCAGTTTATGTGTATTATTTCATTTTTTACTGTTAAAAAATAATGGATGCCTTTTTCTATATTTCATAAGTTCTGATTTCAGATATTCCCATTTTACCCGGAATGACACTCCCTTATAGGAGTGGCTTGCCATGTTTACCCTCAATGACACTCCCAAAGGGCTTATGTTAGATTTAACGACCATGGGGCTATCACAAAGTGAGAGTAATAGGAAAATGCTAGAGAATTAGTTTGAGGGAATATTGCTAAGCAAGCAATAGTTTAAGGGACTATAGTGCATTATAACCTATTCTCTTAGATGAAAAACATATATAAGTATTGCATACACATCTAAAGCTGCGTGTTCCATGTTTTTGGTGATCACTTCTTCAACTCGGTTGAAATTACATATTTGTCAAACTTAATGAGAATTGATCATATTCATCACCTAATATATTTTTGTAACGAGCTAAATGAATGAGCATTATCCTATTCTCGAACATTGAGCTATTGAAGATAAACCTACATATTCTTTAGATTGTCGTTGCTTCTGAATCTGTGGCTAGTGTCTCTTGTGTTACTTTAGCACAAGTTAAGTTTATTGTGCTTATCTGTCATGACTTGAAGGCCTTCTTTATTTTCCCGTTTTTAAGAACAGCTTTCTATTCTATTTTCTAAATGGTCATGTGATTGATGTGCTTTTAATTCAGGAACTGTTGCTGAACCAAAAACTATAAATGCAACAGAGCCTTTGTTGCTTGATGCTGTTCGGGGTAAAGAAGTAGAAAGGCCTCCTGTTTGGCTTATGAGACAAGCAGGGAGGTACATGAAGGCAGGTTTATAGTTCAATTTTACTTTTTGCATATCCTGAACTTCTAATCTGCGAAATATCAACTACATACTGTGTTACAAATTTGACTTACTCATGTAATTGGAACTGCAAGAGATGATGTGTTTTGTTAAAAAGAATACTTTGCATAAATGGCTATGAATATAAAACTCAAGCATTGTCTGTATGGAAAGACATTAATTCTCATATGCCTTCTAATTGATGTACCTAATATGCATTTCCATTACTGATCAGCTGCTTGCTCGGGGATGGAATGACTAATTCTTTCTGCTTTGTTTGAAATTACGACAAAAAAAAGGCTGGTGAAGAGAAAAGTTTGGAACTTGTAAATCCTATTTTGTTGGATGTTTCAACACACTTCAACTAGGAATACATGGCTTTTCAGTGATCATAAAGCTTGAGAAGTTCCAATGCTCAAGTTCTGCTGCGTTGGTTTTTTTATTCTATGTTAAGAGTTTTGTGGCCTGATTAGGTGGATTTATCGTTACTCCTGTTTGATTTTCAGATCTTTGTATTTTGCATCTTATTATTCACCTTTTCTTTTGTGTAGAGTTATCAAACCTTATGTGAGAAGCACCCATCCTTTCGTGAGAGATCAGAAAATGTAGATCTTGTGGTAGAAATTTCTCTGCAGCCATGGAAAGTATTCCAGCCTGACGGGGTGAGAAACTATGCAGTCCTATCTTAGCATGTGTTGGTGTTGTGTATATTATTTGGTGTTTTATTCTTTTTACTTTTACCTAAGAAGAATCCCCATCTTTTGATTATTTTTTACAAGCCACTGTTCTTAGCTCTATTGATGATTATTCGTTCGCTCTTAATTTTTTTTCTCATGTTTGCAGGTCATTTTGTTTTCAGATATTCTTACTCCACTTTCTGGAATGAATATCCCTTTTGACATTATAAAGGGGAAGGGTCCTGTCATATTTGATCCACCAACAACACTTTCTGATGTTGAGAAAGTCAGAGAATTCATTCCTGAAGAATCAGTTCCATATGTTGGAGAAGCATTAACAATTTTGCGGAAAGAGGTCTGGATTTCATGTCTATTTTGTTACTTTGGAGGTTATTTGTTAAGAACATTTTCCCTCTTTTTTGGTTGAAATACCAGAGGCGTAAATAAGCCTACATGGAGTGATTTTGTTATCCTCAAACGAGGAAAATCTTATTGCATCCTTCCGAAAATTCGTGTGTATCATGTTCGGAAAATGTAAAAACTGCTTATGTTTGTAGTCTAAGATCTTCGAAGTACAGGAACTTAGACTGCACCATGCTCACATTTTCTTTATATTTTATGGTATTACAGACACCTGTACTGCACATACAAACTATGATTAGTTTAGAGTCTCTTGACTGAAAGATTCAACATCTTTGATATCACCTTCTGCTTTGAAATCCTTGCAGAAGGTTTGTAAAAGTTTATTTCGTCCATTAATACACTGGATATGGAGTTTAAGATGCAGTGGTTTATATATTGATTAGTGATAGTACTGATTAAAACAAATAGTATAGATTAGTGATAGTGGCATAAAGTATTAAGAATTGGTTGAAAAATTAATTTGATAGAGAACATGTCACATCAACTTTATTTGCATTCCTGAAAATTGTGAAAGTTGTATATAAATTGAATAGTGTCAACTCTTCTGGGACACCCTGAACTGGAAAAAATGCCATAAAATTGAAATGGATCAATAAACAACTTCAGGGCTTTGCTTAAATTCCACAATGTTAACACTCTTGTTGCTGTTACTAACTTACTATCACCTGTTGTGCTATCATGTTAATTATATTAGAGTTTGTCTTTGCTATGATAGGTCAATAATCAAGCAGCAGTTCTGGGTTTCGTTGGGGCACCATTTACCTTGGCATCATATGTGGTTGAAGGCGGTTCCTCTAAGAACTTTACAAAAATTAAGAGATTAGCTTTTGCGGAGCCCAAGGTAATTTACTGATGCTACTCTATGCTACTAAGCCCTGCGGAGACAATCATAGTTTGTTAATTAGTTGGAATATATTATGTTTCCAATCCTGATCTTGTGGGTTGAATCTTATTTTCCCTTGTCCTGCTTCCAGTATTAGGAAAGGTCAAGAAATGTTGATGGATACTTCACATTCTGTTAGATTTTGATTTAGTGCACGATTTAAGTCAACCATCTATTGCTTGGAGTTTCTCTCAAAAGCAGTTCCATTTTTGGATTTGGGCTGTTCAAGATTTGTAGATCCTGATCCTATTTGCTGTTACACTTTTTCTCTGTTGAGGAATAGGGAGGGGTAGATATTTGAATGCTTTCACTGGGGATATGATAACTGATGTACTCAATCGTCCATGGGAGCATCTTTCCTTTGGCTTTTTTCTTTTCTTTCTTTTTTTTTTTTTTTTTTTTTTTAATGTGAAAGGTAGGGTGAGCGGTTGTTCCATTACCACCCAAAAAAATCACCTGAGGTTGTTTGTTGGTTTCTAAAGATAGGTAATAAATTGTTGTGTTCTTTCCCTTTCTTTAGTTTTCACTTCGCATTTTTATGGTTTGACAAGCTGCCACTCAGCTCCGTAAGTTTGAGAAAGTGGATTTTTTTTTTTTTAAATAAGTCCCACAAGGGGAGTATATTGATAAGTCAAAAGGAGATCGAGAGGGGGGCTGGAGCCTAACCTCTGCATACAAATAAGTACAAATACAATTTGACTCAAGCAATATACAAGATGGAGATAAAACTCCTGAGCAAGAGCTCACAAAAATACCAAGTGTAAAGACACTTTTAGTAAATCCAAAAGAGATAATCAGCCAGGATCAAAGATGAAGGTGTTTTTCCTTACTCTTATTCGAAAATTTGGACCTCCTTTTTTTTCATTCTTCAAAGTGGATATAATTTGCATAGGCAAGTTGATAGCTGATGTGAAGAAAGCATTGTACTTTTTAAACTCTGCAAGATTGGCCAGGAGATCTGCAGTTGAATTTCCTTCTCTCAAGATATGATTAAATTGATTATGACCCTTTGCTTTCATGGCTTGAATCTTCTTGATCTCATCTTTTAAAAGCCAGGAGGTGGATATGTTGCCATTGATCATATGAATAGTAAGCAGAGAATCAGATTCAATAATCAGATTTCTGAAGCCATTATCCAAGCACCACTTCAATCCAATTTTTATGGCTTGAATCTCTGCATAGTTGTAAGAGCATTCCCCAAGGTAAGATGCGAAAGCCATGATCATATGTCCATTATGGTCTCTCAAAATTCCTCCTGCTCCAGCACTTCTTGGATTCCCTTTGCAACAACCATCAACATTAAGTTTATATTTCCCAATATCAGGACATTTCCAACTCACTGGAATGATAGATAATTGAGGCCTGATTCTTTCAACAACATGAAAAATATTTGGAAAAGGAGGGGAGAAGTTTATGGTGGTAAATTGAGCTGCAAGAGTCCTCTGCATCAGCATGGTGATTTGATCAATCACTCTGTTAGTAGTCGACCTGATGCCATCATATTTATAAGAGCATCTGAATTTCCAGATTTCCCAAGTAATAAAACTAGGAAGACATTGAAGAATGATTTCATGTACTTGGTTTTGAGGCTTGATGAGCCACCACGCCATGAATTTAGCTCTAATATTTAGAGAATTTTTATGAGGAATTCCACACGCATTATAGAAGTATTTCCACACTCTCTTGGCCATTTCACCCTCATTAAAAAGATGATTATTTGTTTCAATAGAACCATTGTTATAACAACAACATCTGGAAGGTCCGTGAGCCTTAAACCTGGAGAGATTAACATCAGTGGCCAGCTTATCCTTGAGAAGTCTCAAGACATGAAATGAGATCTTAAAGGGCATCTTGTTATGCCAGATCTTGGTGTGAGCAAGAGCAGTGATTCTATGAGTTCTTAAAGCATTCCAGGCTGTAGAAAATAAGCCTGATGGATCAGCTGTCCAGATAGGGTATCTTCATTTTGAGAAGATATGTTGATGGTTTGGATATGTGTAACTAGATTAGGAGGGAGCAAATCATTAAGTTTATCAAGATTCCAAGTGTCATTCACGATGAAGTCAGAGACAAGAATCTTCTTAGATCTGTTGCTTTGCTCAATCAGATTAGCTAAGGCACCTTTGTTGGTCCAATTATCCCACCAAAAGGACACATCCCCATTGCCAATTTTCCAGAAAATATGCCTCTCACATTCTTTTCTAGTGTCCATGAGTCTTCTCCAAAGATGAGACTGAGTGTAGAGTTCTTCTTTTTGGCCACTGGATGAATCCTTTTACAATATTTAGCATTTAGAAAGGAAGTTAGCAGAGAGTTCTTTGTTCTAAAGTTCCACCACGCTTTGGCTGTAAAGGAGTTGCATGTGTCATGTAAATTTCTAAATCCCACACCTCCTTCAGATTTAGGAATACATAAGTTTGGCCAAGAAATCCAGTGGTGAGCTCTCTTATTGTCATTGGATCCCCAAAAGAAGTTGGCAAAAGATTTTTCAATGTGATCAATATTGGTCTTGAGAGGATGAACAACAGAGATGGTATGCAAGGTAATGGATTGGAGAACAGACTTAATCAGTGCTGTTCTGCCACCTCCTGAGAGCAACTTGCCTTTCCAACCTTGTGTTCTATTGATGACTTTGGCGACCATATGATTGAAAAAAGAGATCTTTTTTCTCCCCTGATAGATAGGACATCCCAAGTAATTGAAAGGGAATGAGGAGTAAGAAAATCCAGTAATCATTTTAATATCAGCAATAATAGAGGGATGTGTTTTAGGAGAGACCAAGAAAGAAGATTTATTTTTGTTGACCATTTGCCCAGAGACTTGCTCATAAGTTTCCAATTTGTTGATCATCATGGCAATAGAGAGCAAGTCCCCAGAAGAGAACAAAATGGTGTCATCTGCGAAGGTAAGATTGGTGATCATAGGGCTACCAGAATCCATGGAGTAGGGAATGAAGTTATCATTCATCAGTTGATCCATCATCCTTGTAAGCATTTCAGCACCAATCACAAAAAGAGAGGGTGAGAGGGGGTCACCTTTTTCAAACCTCTGCTAGATTTAAAAAACCCATGTCTAGTACCATTGATGTTGATGGAGTACCAGTTGTTAGAGATAAGTCTAACCACCATGTTAATCCAAGGCTTAGAGAATCCCATTTGTCTCATAACTTCGCAAAGATAATCCCAAGCCACCCTATCAAAAGCTTTTGCCATATCCAGTTTAAGAACTACATTACCATTATGGTTGGGCCTATTGATGTTGTGGACTAGTTCTTGGGTAAGCATAATGTTGTCAGCAATGGCCCTTCCCCTGATAAATCCAGCTTGATTGTGCGATACAACTTTATTCATAATACTGGACAGTCTGTAATTAAGAAGCTTAGAAATAATTTTAGAAGTAAAATTGCTCAAGCTTATGGGTCTAAAATCAGAGAACTGTTGGGGAGCCTCAATCTTGGGAATGAGGACCAGACAAGCATGAGTGAATGACCTGGGGAGAGGCTTGCCAGAGAAAAATTCTAAGATCATATTATAGAGGTCAGAGGAAATAATATCCCAACATTGTTGAAAGAATTTTCCCGAAAATCCATCAGGTACAGGTGAACTGGAACTACTCATAGAAAAAACAGTACTTCTTACTTCATCAATATTGGGGATAGCTCCAAGAGCCAAGTTGTCATCCTCAGTAACAATTCTAGGAAGGCATCTGATAACAGAGAAGTCCCTGCAAGTGGTATCTTGGGTGAATTGTTGTTCAAAGAAGTGGACAGCTTCGGCAGCAATGTCATTAATGTTCTCCAGCCAAGTACCATCTTGATCTTTCACTCTAGTCAACATCAATTTTTTCCTTTTAGAATTGATGACAGAGTGAAAGAATTTAGTGTTATATCACTTTCAGTGTACCACTTTAGACCAGCTTTTTGTCTCCAGTAAGACTCCTTTTTTATTTGCATAATGAGTTGAGCATTGACATTATTGTACTCCACCCTGTTGATATCAGAATTGTCATTAAGACAATTTTCTTCCAGCTCTTGTAATCTATTTTCCAATTCCTTAGTCTTGTCAAAAATATTGCCAATAGTGTGCTTGGACCAATAGGAAAGTTTTTTGCACACATTTTTAAGCTTAAGGTGAAACTTCCACATAGAGTTGCCTTCCATTGGAATCTGCCAGGCATCTTCCACAACTTGCATAAAGCCTTTATGTTCAGTCCAAAAATCCAGAAATTTAAAGTACTTAATAGGGCTTCAACTGAGAGTTAGAAGCATTAATAAGAAGAGGGGCATGGTCAGATCCAGTTCTAGTCAAGTGAGAAACAGAAGTATCTCCAAAGATTTGAAGCCATTCAGTGTTCACAAGTACTATCCAGTCTAGCCCAAATTCTTTTCCTAGGTTCCCAACCATTGCACCAAGTAAATGGTGATCCAGTATAACCGATATCAAGAAAACTGCTGTCCATAATACAATTAATAAAGGGAAAACTTTTAGTCATATTGTGAGGATTCCCACCAAGTTTTTCCTCAGGGCTGACGATAGAGTTAAAATCCCCTGCCACCATCCAAGGGGAGTTATTGGTGTCTGAGAAAATTTTAATACTTTCCCAAAGAGCCTCTCTGTTGTAGTCTTTGCAACTGGCATAAACCAAAGTCATGAATAAATCACCACCACTGTAGTTAATGGAGCAAGTTATATGCTGAATGTGATCTTCTAGAATAGTACAATTGAGAGACGATCACAAAAAATCCTGCTAGCATTTGAATAAGCAAAGTCATAGCCCAGGTCAATCTTAAATTTATCCAGTTTGATCCTTCTACTAAAAGGTTCCATAAGAGCAACAAAAATAAGGTTGTGGGATCTTTTGAGTTGTTTGAGTCTGTCGTAAGCACCTTGAGACTTAATGCCTCTAATATTCCATATTAATGAACTAATCATTAAAAAGATTTGGATTGATCATCTTTGTACTGTGAGGAATTGACAGAGCGCATAGCATTGCTAATTTTGATACTTTTTCTGTCTATGGATGTGTGATCTCCTCTGTTAGAGATATAACCTCTGGGAGATAAGTTTTGTTTCCCAGCAATTTCATCAAGTGCCTGAGCTATTTCTTGAGGTATGTTGCTAGAGTTGGATAGAGTAGCCATCAAAGAGTTGTCAAGGTTTTTTTTGGAAGCATGTGTACTGTCTCCATCGGATTCAGAAGATTGTTCTTCAAAGCTCTCATAATCATTTTCAGAGTCAATTTCGTCTTCTTGAGATTCCTCATTGCCATCTGTGTAATCAACATTGATATCAAAGTCAGAGTCCACCGAGTTAATACTCTCTACATCAAAGTCCTTCTTGTTATCAGGAGGTTTATAATCTGGTATTCTAGTATTAGATGCTATTTCTTGTTGAGTTTTAGGATCAGGGGGTCTAGGAGGCATCATTGATTTGGCCTTGGTTGTAGTATTTATAGAGGCAATATGATTCGGTTGTATAAGAGGTTTGCTAGAAACTTGTTTGGTATTGTGACTTGGTTTTGGAGTTTCTTGAGCATCCTTTGGTATAGTAACGCTTGTATTAGTGTTTTGATCATACTGTCCATGAGAAGTATTGAAACTCTTTCTTTGAGAAGGAAGGGTGGTGGTAATGTGCCGAGTTTGGATGTTCTTGGTTTGAGAAGTGCTAGCAATGTTATTGGCTTCAGGAGTAGTTTTGTTGGATGTGGTATTTTGGTCACTGGTTTTTTCGTGAGTCTTGTTTTGGACCTGCCCGTGCACTTTCTTCTTGGTACCCTTGCTATTATTGTTTTTCTGCATATTTTGATTGGTTTGGGGGGCTACATGGTTTTGGGTTTGACTCTGGTTAACACTAGTATGATTGTTCTGAGTGATAGGATCAGACTCCTTCATAGTATTTTGGTCAGCATCTTGTTCCTGATTGTTGACAGATTGAGCCTGTTGAAGAGCTTGTTCATTGTTTCTCCTAGTGTTATGCTGCCCAGATTTCTTGCTGCCTCTCTGCACCTGCCAAGTATCTTTTTCAACCTCTTTGTTGTTGAGCGCCAGTGCCTTCGCGCTCTGAATTTCCTCGTCCCTTTTCTTGTTTCTACATGATACAATATCATGACCTTGCATAGTACAATACTTGTAGTAAGAGGGGACACCTTCATATTCAATATCCAACCAATACCCCTCTTCTTCCTCACTATCTAGTCTCTTGAATCCAACCCATAGCTGATCTTGATGAGGTTTGAGCAAGTCAATTTCGACTTTGAGTTTGGCCACATTTCCCCTAGACTTAGAATAAGTAGCCATATCCGGAGCCATAGCAGTGCCAACTGAACTAACCATTTTAGATAGAATATCCCAACGAAATAGATGCCATGGAAGCTGATGAATAAGGATCCAAACAGGAGCTATAGTAGTTTCATTTTCAGGGATAAAATCTGGAGTCCATCTTATAACTTTCATAACGTAAGGTCCTAATGTGATGAAAGGTTTGAAATATAAGTGGTGAAAATCTGCCTCAACAGTAAAGTCTAGATAGACATGGTTTGGATCGAAATTCGAAATAGGCAATTTTGACACTTCCTTTTAGAGGGAAATGACTGACAAAAAGTTCCCTGAGTTCATCCATATTCGGCTTGCCTTTCGAGAATTTACCAACTATAGTATACTTGCAATCTTCAGCTAAGTTAACAAAGTAATCTTGAGCTGAAAAATAAAAAGCTGGCTTACCCATGTGAGTCCCGTGTTTGAGCTTAACTGGAATTTTGTCTTTCGTGCTGTTGATGAGGGCTTCAGAGACAGTTGAAGCAAAGGATGGTTTCGATATCAGATTGCTAGGTCTGTTCTGCGTTTTGATAAAATTGTTCCCAGTTGAAGCATGTTCGACAGGTCCTCTGTTAGTATCCTTGTTGAATGGAATCTTGGTTTGGGTATTCTGTGAGCTAGAGGTTGTGCTGTAGCCTTGGTTATGCCTCGAAGGGGGGTCGAAATTGGAAGAGACTTTTGGAGTCAGAGGAACAGAGGTGTGTTTTGAGTGATTGTTTATTTGATTTTGTTGGTTGTTGGAGGAATTGCTGTTGTTGATTTGTGTCGGGGTGGTAGTCTTATTGCTAGAGTTGTCTGGTTGGTGTTGAGTTTGGGTTTGAATGGCAGTTTCCGGTGATTGGAGATGGGTTTGGGTGGAGGATTCCGGTGGAATTTTGTTACCGTTGGTTGAATTAACGATAACCTGGCGACTGTCAGTCTGAGGTGTCGTGCTTTCATTTGCTTTTGTGAGGGGAGGGTCCGGTGGATCTGGTGGTGTGGGAACTGGGACCACCTGTGGTGTTCCATTCAATTCTGAAGTTGACATAGAGAGAAGTCAGAGCTAAATTTTGTAGAGAGAAAACCTTTTTGATCTATAGAAGAAAACATTAAAAGTGGAAATTCATTGCTTATTTTGTCAAAGGATAGTCAATGTATGCTGTTTTCCTTTGCAAACTCTCAAGGTCAAGAATGCAGATCCCACTCTTCAAGCTTGTTACCAAGTAAATGCATTAGGAAATTCACCAAAAGGAAAAAATAATTAACAAAGAAAATGAAAAGACACTTTCTTTTGCTAACCCATTCTCTTGTCAGATTGCACTAAATATGTCATGTTATATTCCACTTGAACCCAAATTAAAAAAAAAATAGGAGGCATGGGACATGTTCTATCTCGAGGAAAATAAGTTTTGATTCCTAGAATGTGAACTTAAAAAAATGATAAGTGATGGAAATAAGGAGCAGCAAGGGAAGATCGCACTCAGGGCACTTTTATTTGTCTAGTTGCTCGTGTGAGGTTTAAATTTCAGTTGCTTCATTTCTTTTCTTTTCTGCTGGAAGCTAATAACAGTAAGACCTGTAGATTTTTTTGCAATAACAGGCTGCATTGTTTTTAGGGAAAAGGGCCTGATATACCCCTCAACTTTGCCATTTGGAGCTGATATGCCCCTCGTTATGAAAGTGACTCATATATATCCTTACCGTTATACAAATGGCTCACATATACCCCTACCGTTACAAAATGAGCTCACATATACCCTTCATTTAACGGAAGTGAAAAAAATAGTTTTAAATTTATATTTTTGACTTTTAATTTTCTTAAAAATTATTTAGGGGTATATATGATTCTTCTAGCAAAGTTCAAGGTATATTTTAATCTTTTTCATACATAAATTATTTTTTGACTTCTTTTATTATAATTATTTGAGTTTCTTATTCTTATTTTTTTTTTCTTTCATTCCTTAGTGTAAAGAAAAAAATTTAAAACTATTTTTTTGTGGCTATATTATAATTTCTATATTGTAATTTAATTTTTGTATTTGAAGAAAAAAATTTGGTCATCTATAATAAGTTTTACAAGAGTATTAGTGAAACATAAATAAATTTGACCATCAAAATAATAAATCTAAATTAGTCATTGAAACAAAAAAAAAATGTTTGAGGAGGATTAAATATACTCATATGGGATTAAATATTTTTTTTTAAAAAATAATAAAAAATTAAACTAAAATTAATTTTTTCCATTTCCGTTAGAAGAAAAGGGTATATGTGAGTCATTTGTATTCAAGTAGGGGTATATGTGAGCCATTTGTATACAAGTAGGGGTATATATGAGCCACTTTCATAACGAGGGGTATATCAACTCTAAATGACAAAGTTTAGGGGTATATCAGTCCCTTTTCCCTTGTTTTTAAACCCTGAGGGGGCTTAATGCAGTCAATATGGATACCTAGAGCTGTTTTAAGAAATTAGCCTTTATTCTGTTGAGAATTTGCATAACATGTTAAAACGAGCCTGCACATCCATCCTCCACACCACTCCGCCTGGGAAAAGAAAAAGAAACATGATATACATGTTAGTATACACACAGTATCTTCATGATTTTATATCAATGGAAACATGGTTTATAATTGTAATCACTGGAACAAGATTACCTACCTGTATCAATTCTTTAAACGTGTTGTTACTAGCGTATGATCTGCCAATTTATGTTTTAATGTTTTCAACTTTGTTGCTACACAGGTCCTTCATTCGCTGCTTCAAATGTTTGCAACCTCAATGGCTAAATATATCCGTTACCAAGCTGACCATGGAGCTCAAGCAGTTCAGATCTTTGATTCATGGGCCACAGAGCTAAGCCCAGTCGATTTTGAGGAGTTCAGTCTACCATACTTGAAACAGATAGTTGAGGCAGTGAAACTAACCCATCCTGATCTCCCTCTGATTCTTTATGCAAGTGGATCAGGTGGCTTGCTTGAGAGACTACCCTTGACAGGAGTAGATGTAGTCAGTTTGGACTGGACAGTTGATATGGCTGATGGTAGGAGACGACTGGGTCCTAATGTGGCTATACAAGGTAATGTGGATCCTGGAGTGCTTTTTGGCTCCAAGGAATTTATTACCAACCGGATAAATGATACAGTGAAGAAAGCTGGTAAAGGGAAACATATTTTGAACCTTGGACATGGCATCAAAGTAGGTACACCTGAGGAAAATGTTGCTCACTTCTTTGAGGTTGCCAAAGGTCTAAGGTATTAGAAGCAGATCAAATCATTATCAATTTTAACCTGTTCCATATTTCCGACAAGGTCTATCATTCTTCTCCTCATTTTTTCTCTTGTATCCTGTGAGTGAACAGGGAAACAAATATTTCCTGAGCATTTTTGTTAGAATGTGCTTATAAGATCTATTTGAGACTGAAGTTGAAGCTAGGCTTTCTCATTGTGTATCTGAGTGTAGATTTTTGACTGATAGTAGTCTAGTTCAACTCTGATAAACTTTGAAAGTTGGAACTCACTGAACTTTTCATTTGTTGGTTGCTGCTGTGTTCTCTCTTTTTCTTCTACCCGTGTCTGTGGTTTGCTTGCTCCCAGTTGTATGCGCGAGTCATGTCATGAAAAATGTATTGTTCATTGTACTTTTGATGACGTAGGTAGTTGTCAGGTGTTTCTAGTGGGCTGAACTATAGGATTTTCCAGTAGTAAAGTTGGTATATTTTACTGTTTTGTGGGCGTAGATGCAATATATGGTACATACAAGAGTGAATGTATAACGAGGTATGAGAAATATACAGAAAATGGTCCTCAGCTTCTACCATCAGTATCCCATGGCAAAAACTTGAATTTATTCCTGTTATGTTAGTGTATTGGGGAAAATTCTCATGTACATGTGGTGCTTAGAACAAAGGAACTCCTGACATTCGAGTGAAACCTGAGAAAGAGTTGGGAAGAACTTCCTTTGAGGTTTCATCGGTTAAGTGTTTGCTTTTGTCTTGTTGTCGGGTTAACTAGATGGTTGGTTTCTGTTGGAGAAAAAGGCAGGAACGTGTGCTCTCAAGTCATGAAATAAGAAGAAAAGGACTTGTACCTCAACGACGCAACTTCTCAGCGTTAAAAGGTCAAACATGTCAGCTATGTCCGTCCATACAAGATAAAATATCTTTCTTATTTATGATTTCTTGTACAACATTTAAAATGAGAAGTGGACAAGTAATATGAGTATATACAGGGGCACATAGGATCAAGGGGGACAGGGGTGTCATCTGGCACTGCTACATTCATTTATTTCTTTACTAAATATGCACATTTACTTAATATAAGAAAATGATTTTTTTTTTTGGGTAGATTGCGTGTTTTTTCTCTTCTTGTTATAAATATTTATCAAATTTTTGCAAAGATGATAATTTTTTGGTTTTCCATTCGGTGTTCAAAGCTTGCATTGGAGCTTGACTAGATTCGGATTGCGCATTGCAAGGCCCATTCAAGGGTGACGCTCCCCACAAGATTATTAAGGGTGGAGCAGTCCCACTAATTGCACCATAACTCATGTTCATTGCTAAGATGATACTTAACATGGCTTCCACAATGAAACCAAAGATATAGTTTATGACTATAATAAATACTTTCTAAACATTTAGAAAGAAATTATTTTTATTTTAACAAACTCAAGAACCTGATCCAATTCTCTGTTATTTGGAATATTTGGGGATTAAGCATATTATATGTTGTTGTTTCAATTTTAAGCCTTTTATTTTATTGAGAAAATGGTCAAATGTCTCCCTAATTTATATGCGGATTTCTAACTACACACTTTAATTTTACGAGGGTCCTATTACCTTCCTGAACTCTTTAAAACTGAAATTATTACATCCTTAAAATACCACAACCACTTATATGTTGATGGGTGAAACTCACACGTTTGACACGTAGAATATTATTAAAAACTTTTTAAAAAATAATTATTTTTCCTTTTTTATTTATTGTTTTAATTCTAGTTGAAGGTCATAACATCAAAGTATATGAATGTATTTTGATCTTCAAATTTGAAACTAGTTGCTGACATTGTTGGGTGCTAATTTTTCAAGCTAAAAACACTAAGTTTGAGTGTTTGATTAAGTTCATGGCTGCAATTTTTAGATTTGAACTTTGGAACTCCATGAACACCAACGAGCTTTCATATGAAATGTTTAGATCTATTTTCTGGATTGGGAGCAACTTTCACTAATGTTTTGAGGAGTTCCATATGGAAAAAAAACTGAAGCTCATGGGTTTAAAATGTGAACCGTCACCTTGAAACCTCCATTGAAGTTGGTTCAAAAGGCTTGGGTTCAAATTCGATTTGCCACAAACGAGTACGGTTTTGAATGGGTAATATATCAAAAAAATCAAAACGTCAAGAAAATCTTATATCTAAAATTTAGCATGATTTAAAGAAGTTTTAAGATGACTTTGCATCAATTATTCAGAGCAACGGGATGAAGAAGATGAAGAAATGGCACTGCATTTTCAGATTTGCAGGAATTTGACCCGTTGTTAAAATCAGTTGAAATTTTATTCCGTAGATCTGTTGGGTATTAAATATAGGATTAGAAATTTCCTTAGTATTACAATTTATTAAAGAAAATTAGTTGAATGTCAGTATATTAAGCATATTCAAGCTTGAATTTTGCTTTGATTTGGAAGATTTTTGGTGCATAGTTCTTGATTGTGGAGAGTGATGGATGAAATTGCTATATACGATTTGTGGTGCATCGATTGACATAGTTAAGAGTGAAGACAATTGTTTCAAGATGGTGAGGGGTGATGAAATTTAATGGCGGCCAGTTGCTGGGAAGAAGAAAACAAATTATCAGTGAGATAAGAATAATTAAGAAAAAAGAGGAAAAAATAAAAATTATGAAAAGAAACATTAAAAATAAAAATTTAATATTTATTTTTGATGTCCACTCTCTCAAAGAGAGTGATATACACTCACTTTGCCAGTTAAGCGTTTAGGGGATAATAATTTCAATTTTAAACAGTTTAAGCGATTAGAAAGGCATTTGGTCATTTTCTCTATTTTATTCGTTCATCTTTTCTCTTGGCAATAATATGAGTTTTCAAGTTATTGTCTTATGCCTTAAATAAAAGAACAAGTATTTATTAACATTTTCAATAAGGCTATTGTGATTACATTTAGAATTATCGAGTTACGATAATGCTTTCTCTCTATTTCCTCAAAGTAATTTAGTATAAATTTTGTACTCCTTTCGAAAAATCATTTATTAAGTACTTATTTTATGAAGTTGCACAAGTATTCTAATAAATTTGGCGAAATAGCTAAACGTTAATAAGGGTTTAAAATGATTTTCTTTTTTAAAAAACATATTGAAATAGTAAAAGGGAACGGTTCAGTTTGATTTTGAAATTAATTGATTATCAGTGTAGACATGTTAAATCGTTATAGAACCATTAAGATTTCGATTTATGGATTATCAGTTGTTGATCGTTATTGGTTTTTTAACCTTTTAGACTACACATAAAATATATCATTGAAAATCACTTAGGCCAAGATGACAAACCAAATGAACCATATATATGGGGTGACAAATTGTATCGTGCTCAAAACCAAACAATGACACCTTATAGAATAACTCAGAGATTAGACCGTCAGAAATAAAAGTATGAAAACTAATTCTAAGCCAAGGACTCGATATACCGAACGATATAAATATAACTTATTAATTTACTATTCGATTATTGATTAACTCGTTAAGAAAAAACCTCAAACCGTTAAGAATCGATAACCCGATATAAAAAAAAAATTATTACTAAAACTGCAAAATCAATAACCTTTTTTTCTATTCAGATTATTAATTTCGGTTCGATTTTGAATAACCCTAACAAAGAAAGGTTTTATTCATATAATATAAAATGAATTGTATTTTTTATTTTCTTGTTATGATGTTGTTATAGTGATTTATTCGTTTGTTCACTTCTTTAAATATCGACATCCTTTACAAAAAAATTATATACGTCACTGAGTATATTTTTCTTATTTGATAAGTGAGAGTTAGCAGACAACACACCGTCAACATGTGTGCTTATGCTGCTTGCTAACTCTCTTCAAGTGGTATTTCATTTGCAGTATTTTTGTGCTGAAGTAGATAGATCTTCGTTGATATGCCTACTTCAGTAAGTGCATTTTCTAAAACAGAAAAAAATAATTATTCTATTTTAATTTAATTAGAATGAAAAAATTATGGATCTTAAGTTATATCTTTTAGTTTTAAATTTATATCCTATAATTATAGCTTTATTACTTTCAATGTCGTTAATATTTGTATAAATTTTGTAACTATTTTGAGTAAAAAAATCAACAATCAATAAAAAAATATTTTAACTATGAACATCTCAATGGGCCTAATCACATTAGATTCTTGAGAACTACTACAAGTATATATAACTTATTTTATAACAAAATTTTAAAATTATTTAATCAATAACATTAAAATTTATCAATATTTATAATATTTACCAATTATTTATTTTACACTTTCTAAAATAATTTAAAAGTATTTAGTTAATATCACTTAAAAAATAAATTTATATACAAATATTGATCCCGTTCAATGGACAAGTTCTTCATAACTAGTTGGAGAATTAAATGAGAGTTGTTGAGTGAATTGTTTACCCCAAGTGAGCTGTAAGATAAGGTGATGTGAGACTGTGAGAGTTTTGGGATAATTAAGTGGAAGAAAATCACCGACTAATTTGTTGGAAACTTGCTGGTTGTCACTCACTTAAGTTTAATCAGGCTGGCATGTCACGGGCTTTTCTTTGGAGGTGGATTTAATTGAATATCTTTTACCGTAGTCACACAGGCGGATTCACATGTATTGGTGGGGTGCACGTGTGTTAACTTCAGGAAAAAAAAGTGTATATATATGTATATTTATGTTGAAAAATTGGAAGAAACTAAGATGTAATCAACAACGCACTCATGAGAGCGTAGGAGTCCCTTGTGTTGTTAGTACAATCCAAAGAAACCTACAAGACTAGAGGCTAGAGCCCTCTAGAGCCCTATTTTATTATTTTATTTTAAGTTTAGCTTAGAGATCATATTTGATGATATACATAGATGTTATCGATCACTATCTAAAACACATAATTAAATACCATAAATATATGGTAATCCATAGTTGACATAGTCACGGGGAAGATGGCTCTCTTTATAGCTTTCTCTCCATATATAGTAAATTGTAAATTAGGTGTGCGAGTGTCTGAATCTACTTCATTAATGGATCTATAAATTCAATGGCGGAGCCGGAACTTCGACGAAGGGATGTCAAAATATAAAGAAGTAAAATTCTGTAGAAGTCAAGGAGTGTCAATATGTAATATATATACATAAAAATAAATATTTTTTACTCTAGCTACACAATATAATTTTTCGACGAAGGGGTGTCGATCGACGCCCTGAACTTCATGCGGCTCGGCCACTCTATTTGTTGCTGGTTGTAAAGTTCAAAACAGTGCCATTATTTAATTAGGTGAATCTAGCAAGCAATGTTCCGTACATGGAAGTACAAACTCTAATCTAATTAATGGATGGGGTATAAATTAATTAAATTTGTTTAACATTAACAGTGTATATAGTAATTCGTGGTTAATTCATAGATAAGTTTAGCGTCCATATCCAAATTCATATTTTTCGTGGAATCCTTGTATGATATTTCCTTTGAGTCAATAATCTATCAAAAATTATTTGCCTATTCTTAATAAAGAGAGATTTAAAATTTGCATACATTCTTTCATTCTTAAACCTTATTTGTGGGATTACACCGGATATATTATTGTTGTTGTTTGTTTGTTTATCATATAGTTATGTCGTTAATGGAAGAACAATTTTAAGCTTGAAAATGACATTAGGGGTAAATGTAATTCAATAGGTGAAAGAAAGACATTTGGGTCATTTCTAATATATTATTTCAATAGGTGGAAGATGGAACAAATTAATTTGATCTAATATATAAAAGGAAGACATTTTTGAGCAGTTTATAATACCTTGAGGACATTTCTCTCTTTTTGATGTTAATTATTAGTTATGAAAAAAAGAAAAAATTACGGGAAATGGTAAACATCTAAAGTATAATATGTAATATAGCTAAAATTTCGATTATTTTTAATCGTAGCTACAGTTTCACGAAATTTTGCTATTCGATTTCCTAATTGTATAAATTCAAATTTGTATATTTCGGTTCCTCATTATATAAATTCAGAATTTGTATTTGCTTACCCTAGATATTTGTATACGATTTATGAAAAAATCATAATAAATTACCATGTTTGTATATTGGCAAGCCAAATATACAAATGGATTTTTGAAAAATTCCTAAATGTATAAATACATATTTTGTATATACTTATCCTGTTTGTATATTCGCAAGCGAAATATAAACCGCAGCCTCCATAGGAAAATGAACTATAGTTATGGAACACAATTATCGAAACTATAATTATAGAGCCTTATTATGCCTATTATCTTTACTATTTCTGAATTTTTTTCTATGAAAAACGCATGTTGTGCACTGGCCCAATTTTTGTTCATACAAATTATTTTTTAAGTGGTTTTAATTAAATAATTTAAAATCATCTCATTAAGTGTAAAATAAATATCTGATAAGTATTATTAATATTAATAAATTTTAAGTGATATTGATTAAATAAATTTTAAATTTTGCTCTAAAATAAATTATCTGTGTGGAGGGGGTGGTTCAAAATGCAATTTCTTATAACCTTTTTCGAAAATGTCTTTATTGAAGCAGGCCCATCAACGAACACCTATCTAGTTCTGCTTCCAAACGAGCTCTTATATAATAAGAGAAAATCTTTAAGAATTTCCAATGGAGCATGGAATACATGGTACTAACTAGGGTGTACAAAACCGAACCGAAAATCGAACCAAATCGCAAATCGAGAAAAAAAACCCGATTAGTGGTTGGTTTGACTTGATTTGGTATTGAAAAAAAAATCCAACTATATTTGGGTTGGATTTCATGATTATTATTTTTTTGTTGGATATTTTAGTGCCATTACTCATATCATATTTTGTGTTATTTTCTTAAAAAATACGTTAGATAGTTGTATTTTGATAGGATTAAAGAAATATTTGAAGTACAAGTAAATTATATGTTTGTATGAATACTTTACCGAAAAAATTCGAAAATCCGAAAAACCCGAAAAAACCCGAGGTTGAAAAACTCGAGTTTTATTGGTTTGGTTTGGTTTATAGATTTAAAAATCCGACACAAATAATTTGGTTTGATAATTGAAAAACCCGAACCAACTCGATCATGTACACCACCCCTAGTACTAACTACTAAGGGGTCGTTTAATTTGGGGTGAGGGATAAATTTTAGTACTTTTAAATTTTTAGTTTGGTTATAAAGTGTGGGATAACTAATTCCAAAATTAATAATTATAATTAATTTTATTATAATTTATTTTAATATAACTTAGTCCATCATAATTAATTTCGACATAACTTATCTTCAAACCAAACAAGCCCAAGAGTCTGTGACAAAAAGTCACACTTCACCTTTCAACAACACCACGTAGATTTACTCCAATTTTATATGTATTAGTATAATCACAAATTCCACCCAAGCATATAACGATGAGGATTTAATTTATATTTACTATTAATGAAACAAATATGCTTTATAATATCAATGCCATCAATAATCAACGAAACATTATTTGTCTTATTTTACACGTCCTATTTTTTCTTTAAGTGATAATTATTTATAATTACTTTGAATAAGGTGAATATTCTTTTTATAATTTTTTTGTTCAAGGTATATAGTTAACATTAGGTACACTCACAACAACGTGTGCAATGTCAAAGTCCTCCGCACAATATTTCTTACCCCTTATTTTACGACTCTTAAAGCCGCTGACTATTTCAAAATAATACTCCTATGCACATCTAACTATTTGTCTTCCTTAATAAAATAATAATAATAAAATAAATGATAATAATAATAATGATAATAATATCTACTTCCACCATATAAAATCCTGCCTATTAGATATCATCACTACTCAAAAAACTCTTACTACAAATTTCCTCTTCAAACCTTGAGAGGAAAAAATAAATTGTTTCTTGCAGAAGAACCAATTTATTCATGGCCACCAACGGTAAGTTATGTTGCAATTTCACAGCAATTCTTATAATCTTTCTAGTGATATCAACTTCTTCATGCGCCATACCATTGCTGAATAAAGGCCTTTTACCTGGTGAATCATCATCGTCTAGTATTGTTGAATTTAACACGAAGACCGTCAAGAATGGAGATTTGAACTTACTATTACATAGGCTTCCTAAAGGAAAGGTACCAGCGTCCGCACCCGGTAAAAGGACCAACGGTAACAACAACTAACTAAGGAGATTGATTCAATGACTATACATGTATCCATTTATTCATTCTTTTCAATTTCTTTCCCCTCTTCTATAATGTGTTTAGTTGTTTCCTCAAGTTTGGCTATATATCTCAATTGTAAATATTACTATACCCAAGTATACAAGGATAGGATAGAGCATTAATTAGAATCCATGAGTATTGATTTTGTTTACAAATTTTTAGATGTTGGACTTGATATGAGGACTGCAAATTAAGAATATATACTAGCACTTGTTTGTGGAGAAATGTATTCTTGTTTATACTATAAGGTCTTGTTTGTTTGAATTTAATGAAGGTTTTAATTATTATTATTATTCAGATCTTAGCTGTCATTAAGTTCATTTGTTTTTTATGATTTTTTTTTTTCTTAATATCATTAAAATATGGTTTCAAGAATTTCTATAGAAATCTTAGGACACCAATTTTATCTATTCATTTGATATCACCATTGCCCATTATTATTATCACTAGCATCATTGCCACCCATCATTATAATCTACTGCCACCCACAATCACTACCCTAGGTTAGGATCACGGATCACCGTTATTGTCAATCACTACAATCATCCATCACCATTACTAGTCACTATTTTACAATCATCATTATCACTAATCGGTATTACACCATAACAATTATCAATCACTATTGACAATCACCACCATCAATCATCATAATATATCGTCAATCGCAGTCATAATTCGCATTGTCATTAGCTATTACTATGATTCACCCAACTATCAGCCGACGCAACCAACTACAACTGCTACACACAATACCATCCTAAATTGACACACCCACAACCACATTTCCACCACCAATCATACACCATATAATTTTTAAAAATTATTTTGTTAATATAATGTCACGACCCAAACCATCGTGATTGGCACCCACACTAACACTCCGGTAGGAGAACCACTACTACAACCCAAACCAAGCAAATACTCTAAAAACTAAGGCAATAAAAATAGAGTTCCCATAAACTCTAACAAAAGTCTAACAATAATAACTAACAATGCGGAAGAATAACCTAGAACCTGAAAGTCAATGTACCAAAACATCTAACAATGATCCAAGTCTAAACAAGAAAGGGATACAACCCCAACTAATGAACTAACTAAAACAAATGTCTAAGTCCGGAAATGGTGGACATAGACGAAAGAGAATTCCATGGCAGCCCGGAAGAATTGGCTCACCCTTGAATTCGAACGACGATCACTGATCTTCTAAGCGAGGTTTGTCAATAGCCGCTTGAAAATGCCATGTACTCAACAAAATTAAGGGCAAGTGCAGAATCAGTACACAACCACAATGTACTGGTAGGATCACGCGGCTATCCCACTAGTGCAACATAAACAAGTCAAACAACATTATAATCACATGCCTATATATCAACATATACAACAACGAACAACTTCACATTTTATATCCAATCATTGGTTCTCTCATGGAAACCAAACCCAAACAGTTAGCATGCCAGAACGTGGCAACCGATCCCATATTTATGCCGAAACTTGGCATTTGATCCCATTTTTATGCCGAAACGTGGCAACCGATCCCATTTTTATGCCGGAACGTGGCAACCGATCCAAGTTAGTTATGCCGGAATGTGGCAACCGATCCTATTCACACACCACAATCATAATCACAAGTATATCATCAAGATCATACATTTAAGTCGTGATTTCATGACATTCATCAATTATCTATCTCATTTACAACAAGTGTGATTAACATTGTAACATTCATACATATACAAGTATCATAATGAAGCAAGAACAATCATACATCACACAATCATCGAATCACAACCATCACCTACCTCGAAACAAGCTTGAAATCCTAACAAACTTGATCCTTCCCTTTTCAGATTCGTTTCGCTTGTTCTTGGTCTACAAGCAATCAATTATATAATCGTGAATCAATAAACAATCATTAATTACCTAGATTACTAACAATTCTATGAACCCTAGATCAAACCCATGATCCCAATTATCCAAATTAGAGTTGTTTCCACCATAGAATCCATAATCAAACCCTCCCCCATCAATATTCACCCATTTTATTACGTTCTACGAATTGAAAAACGGATTCGGGGAGTGAAAAACTTACTTTTAGCCTCAAGAATGGTGAAAAACGAGTATGAGTCGCTTGGGAGTCGTTCCTTAGGTCAAAAAGTCAAAAAGTGCATAATGAGGTCGTTTAAGGGTTTGTTAATGACTTTAATTTGCGTTGAGCCTGCCATAGCGGCCACCACCCCGCCACATCGGCGACGCCAAAGCGGCCAAAATGAAACAGAGAGCTATTTCAAGAATTCCAAAATTCTCATTTCACAACACACCTCTAACCCACGACGCTCAGTAAAATATCCTTTACGCTAAGATCAATTCTGGAGTTCTACTCGCCCGAATTCAATTCCGTTAAGTCGTACGGATTCCTTAACGAGTTATCTAACTACTCATGTAATCAAAATCATAAATGATTCACCCGATTGTTACCAGATTTTCCTACACCTTAATGACTCCGATTTCATCTAAATCTGAACAAGGTTGGGAACATCCAAATACTACGAAAAAGTTTTCCGGCCCCAAATTTTCTCCCGTTGGATTTTCTATAACTACGGGATCAGTTTGTTACAATAGATACCAATTTACCCATCACTCGTCCCCGAGTGACAATACTTAGGGAAATAGGCTAAGGAAAGAATGGAGTAGTACATGAATCGACAAACAATTGGGGATGCTTCTCTCGCATGTCCCTCTCGGTCTCCCAAGTAGCTTCCTCAACTGGACGATGCTTTCATTGAAATTTCACGGACTTAATCTCTTTGGTCCTTAACTTGCGCACATCACGATCAAGGATTGCAATCGGTTCCTCCTCATATTGGATTTCCTTGTCTAACACAATTGAGTCTCACTTAATGATATAATCTCCATCACCATGATACCTCTTGAACATGGACACATGAAATATCGGATGAACACTTGATAAATTAGGAGGTAAAGCCAATCTATACGCCACCGGTCCCACACATTCAAGAATTTCAAATGGACCAATATATCTAGGACTTAACTTACCCTTCTTACCAAATCTCATCACTCCTTTCATGTGTGATGCCTTAAGAAGAATATTTTCATCGGATTGAAACGTCATGTCTCTTACCTTATGATCCGCATACTTATTTTGTCTACTCTGGGATGCTAAAAGTTTATCTTGAATACTCCTCACCTTATCTTGAGCATCCTTCACTAAATCAACCCCTAATGGTTTCACATCTCCAACCTCAAACCATCCTATGGGTGATCTACATCCCCTCTCATATAATGCCTCAAATGGTGCCATATCAATGCTGGAGTGATAACTAATGTTATAAGAAAATTCACACAAAGATAAGAACTTATCCCAATGCCCTCCAAAATCAATTACATATGCCATCAACATGTCTTCCAATAATTGAATAGTCCTCTCCGATTGTCCATCCGTCTGTGGATGAAAGGATGTACTAAAAGTGAGTTGTGTGCCCAATTCATCATGTAATTTCCTCCAAAACTTGGATGTGAATTGGGTACCACGGTCTGAGATGATAGAGATGGGCACCCCATGTAATCTCACTATCTCTTTCACATAAACTTTAGCCAATTGTTCAGCATTATAATATATTTTTACCGGAATAAAATAGGCTGACTTGGTCAATCTATCAACTACTACCCAAATAGAATCAAACTTCCCCAAAGTCTTGGGAAGACCAACCACAAAATCCATGGCTATTTTTTCCCACTTCCATTCTGGAATTGACATTCTTTGAAGCAAACCGACAGACCTTTGATGTTCATACTTCACTTGTTGATAATTTTGATAATTTTGACATTTCGCCACAAACTCCGCATGTCTTTCTTCATGCCCGGCCACCAATAAATTTGCTTCAGATCTCTATACATCTTGGTCACACCCGGATGAATAGAATAGCGTGAACCATGAGACTCTGCCAACAATTTCTCAATCAAGTCATCTACTCTAGGAACACATTCTCCCCTTAAAATTTAGCACACCCTCCGCATCAAGAGTGGTCTCTTGTGCCTTACCCATCACAGTCTTTTTCTTAAGTTCCTCCAAATTCTCTTCTTCAAATTATTTGGCCTTGATCTCTTCAATGAACGTAGCCCTTACCTCAATACTAACTAGCATCCCACCTCTTTCTGAGATTCTCAAATGCATGAACTTAGACTCTAAGGTCTGAATTTCTTTAGCCAAAGGTCGCTTGGCTACACTTAAGCATGCTAAACTACCCATACTTACCTTTTTCGACTCAAAGCGTCTGCCACTACATTAGCCTTGCCCGGATGGTATTGATGGTCACATCATAATCTTTAAGTAACTTCATCCACCTTTGTTGTCTCAAATTCAGATCCTTTTGAGTGAACACATGCTGCAAACTACGATGATCAGTAAACACTTCACACTTAACACCATAAAGGTAATGCCGACATATCTTAAGATCAAACACTACCGTTGCCAACTCTAAATTATGAGTTGGATAATTCCTCTCATGCACCTTCAATTGACACGAGGCATAAGCTATAACATTTTTACCCTGCATCAACACAACACCCAACCCAGAATGAGAAGCATCACAATAAATAATAAAATCTTTTTCTTCAACCGGTAATGCTAGAATAGGTGCAGTGGTCAAGAGAGTCTTGAGCTTTTGAAAGCTCTCATCACATTTTTCAGTCCATTCAAATGGTATCTCCTTTTTGGTCAAATTAGTCAAGTGAGTGGCAATAGAAGCAAAGTTCTTCACAAATCGACGATAATAGCTAGCGAGCCCTACAAAACTCTTAACTTCAGTCACAGAACTTGGTCGAACCCAATTTTTAACCGCCTCAATCTTTTGAGGATCTATCATTACCCCTTCTTTTGAAATTACATGCCCCAAAAATGCAACCGATTTCAACTAAAATTCACACTTAGAAAATTTAGCATATAGCTTTTGCTTCGCAAGAACACCCAAAATACTACGAAGATGGTTGGCATGCTCTTCCTCACTTTTCGAATAGACCAAAATATCATCAATAAAGACTATAACGAATGAATCAAGAAATGGTTTGAACACCCCATTCATCAAATTCATAAAAGTTGCAGGCACATTGGTCAAACCAAACGACATAACTAGGAATTCATAGTGCCCATAGCGAGTTCTAAACACTGTCTTGGGCATATCCTCAGGCCTAATTTTCAATTGATGGTAACCGGATCTTAGATCAATCTTAGAGAAAATTGATGCACCTTGCAATTGGTCAAAAAGATCATCTATTCGAGGCAAGGGATACTTATTTCGAATAGTGACCTTATTCAATTGCCGGTAATCTATACACATTCTCATACTACCATCTTTTTTCTTAACAAACAAAACTGAAGCATCCCATGGGGAAGCACTAGGACTAATAAATCCTTTATCAAGAAGTTCTTGGATTTGAGCCTTAAGCTCTCTTAATTCTGCCGGAGCCATGCGATATAGAGGGATAGAAATGGTACGCGTACCAGACTCTAAACCAATGCAAAAATCTATATCTCTATCCAGAGTCATACCAGGCAAGTCATTAGGAAATACTTCACTAAATTCAGACACCACAGGAATAGACTCAATGGATGGAGCCTCAATCTCAACATCCCTAATATGAGCCAAATAAGCCAAATAAGCCAAACAACCCTGCTCTACCAGTTTACTAGCCCGAATAGGACAAGCACAATAAACATGGGTAACTATGACTGACTCTGCAACTGGGGTAGAAACAAGGGGCATCAAGAATATCACAAATCATATCAAAATCTGAGGCAAATCTCACGGATACATATGAATAAGTAGAACCCAGATCAAACAATACATTAGCCATCCAGTCACAAACAAGAATAGTACATGTGATCACCACATTAGACGCATCCGCCTCATTCTTGCCTGGAAAGGAATAACACTGAGCCCTATTATCATGACGAGCCATTTCCCTGCCTGGTTGCGCGTTACCCCTACCTCTGTTACCATTACCATTTCCTCTACCTCCACGGCCTCGCTGGTTACCTCATCGCCCACTTTGTGGATGCCCTAAACCATTATTACTATTCTCCGCGGGTACCACTGCTCTAGACTGCTGTTGCACGAAATCTAACACACTTGGATGGGAACAATCTCTCCTCATATGCCTAGGTTCTCCACAGTGTAACAAGTACGATCAAAAGATGGTTTGCCGCCCATCGAAGGCACGACTCCCTGAATATCCTAAAAATTATGAGATGGAGTTTCCAAGTAACTACATATAGTGGCGGGCATAACGGACTAAATTGGCTTGGCTACAAGTGTCGGCCTTCCGGGCCCCTTGGAATAAAAACCTTGAAAGTTACCCGAGTTCTTGGCCCTTTTTGTCCATGCCTTAGCTTGACCGTCTCGCCTCATCCCCTCCACTTTTTTAACATAGTTTGTCACCTCATTAAAGCTTTTCCCTGCATAAGTCATATGAACAAACAATACTTGCAACTCAGAATTTAATCCCCTAATAAATAATTGGATTCTCTCTTCCTCAGTAGTCACCAATTGCATAGCATATCTGGATAAAGCATGGAACTTGGCCTCATAAGCAGCCATAGACATACCACCTTGCTCTAAAGCCGTAAACTCATCCTTCTTGCGATCCCTCAAAGTTCTAGGCACATATTTTTCTAGGAACAGAGCATGAAATTAGGTCCAAGTAAGTGGAGGTAAAGTAGAAGATCTTCACTCCATATAATCTCTCCACCACTGCTTGGCCTCACCTTGAAGTTGAAAGGACACAAACTCAACCCCATGTTGATGAACAATACCCAATTTATGAAGTATCTCATAGCAATCCAGAATGAACTCATAAGCATCCTCATTCTCAGAACCAAGAAACACCGGAGGCTTTAACTTCAGAAACTTAGTCAACATTTCATGCTCATTACAAGTCATAACAGAACCCAACAAAGGACGGAAGAAATCATCATTACCTCCCGTTCCACCCGTCTTAGGCGCAGTGCTAGCAACAAGACGATTAGCAGGAGCTTGAGTTTCTTGAACATATGGAAGCACTCCAGGACCAGCCAACCCTTTCAAGAACGACATCATTTGTTGAGCTAATACTAGATCCAAAGGAGGAACACCTGTAACCTCAGTCTGCACCTCTTCCTCTTGTCCAACCTCCTCAACAATCTCAGTGGACTACTTATAGGAGGATAGGGAAAAGTTGTGTGCAGTTCAAGAGAGATCGACCAAAATAAAAGGGGGGATAAAGCAAGGGCTCCACG
>JAJOOO010000016.1:0-13576 GCA_029582685.1 Solanum piurae | reverse complement strand
TACTTGAAGCTGAAACGGAATCGGAAGGAAAGATATGAGGATACTTGGCCTTCATGGTTGCTTCTGCTTCCCAAGTAGCTCCCTCTATGGACGGACTCCTCCACAAAACCTTCACTGAAGCTACTTATTTGTTTCTCAACCTTCAAACCTGACAATCAAGAATTTCAACTGGCACCTCTTCGTAAGTGAGGCTATCCTTCACACCCACACTCTCTAATGGTACAATAGATGCCGGGTCACCCACACACTTATTCAACAAGGAAATATGAAAGACTGGATGAACTGCTGCTAGTTCTGCTGGCAACTGTAACTCATACGGCACATTTACAACCCTCTTCAAGATTCTGTAAAGACCTACGAATCTCGGACTGAGCTTCCCTTTCTTACCAAATCTCATCACCCCCTTCATAGGTGACATTTTCAGGAAAACCCAATCATCGATCTCAAACTCTAAGACCCTCCTCCTCACATCTTCATAGGACTTCTGACGACTCTAAGATGTCTTAATTCTATCTCTGATGGGCTGAACTTTTTCCATAGCATCATGAAACAAATCTGGCCCAATCAAGGTTGCTTCACCTACTTCAAACCAACCAACTGGAGATTTGCATCTATGCCCATATAATGCCTCATAAGGGGCAATCTATATACTAGAATGGTAGCTATTATTGTAGGCAAACTCTATAAGAGAAAGGTGATCATCCCAACTGCCCTTGAAGTCGATCACGCAGGCTCTCAACATGTCCTTTAGGGTCTGAATGGTACGCTCTACCTGAACATCCGTATGTGGATGAAATATTGTGTTGAGATTTACCTGGGTACCAAGACCTTTCTGAAACGACTTCCAGAAATGAGAGGTAAAGTGAGGACCTCTATATGAGATTATAGACAAAGGAACCCCATGCAATCTGACTATATCATGGATGTAGAGTTTAGCATAGTCCTCCACGGAATCTATAGTCTTGACAACCAAAAAGTGAGCGGACTTAGTAAGTTTGTCTACTATTACCCAAATGGAGTTATGTTATTTGCGAGTACGAGGTAAATCTGTAATGAAGTCCATGTTGATCACTTCTCACTTCCAAGTAGGAATGTTAATCTCTTGAGTCATACCTCCTGGTTACTGATGTTCTACATCACTTGTTGATAATTAGGTCACTTAGCCACAAAATCTGTTACATCTCTCTTCATGCCATTCCATCAAAAGACTACCCGTAGATCACGATACATCTTGGTGGCACCTGGATGAATAAAATACATGGAGTTATGGGCTTCTATAAGAATCTGTTGTCTCAACCCACCCACCTTAGGAGAACATAAACGACCCTGGTAGAGAAGCACACCATCTCCCCCTTGGGAGAAAACCTCAACTTTCTGCTGATGAACTGCACCCTTCAATTGAAGCAATATAGGATCACTGTCTTGTTTTTCCTTAACCTCCGCTACCAATGAAGATTCTGACCAATTCTGAACTATCACACCATCATCTAATAGGTTCATGAGGCAAAATCCTAAGCGAGCAAGCAAGTGAACATCTTTTGCTAATTCCTTCATTTCTCCCTCAACATGTGCTACACTACCCATAGATAGTCTGCTAAGAGCATCAGCTACTACATTGGCCTTACCAGGATGGTAAAGCACATTCATGTCATAGTCCTTGAGGAATTCAAGCCATCTCCTCTGGCGAAGATTCAACTCCTTCTGGGTGAACACATATTGAAGGCTCTTATGGTTTGTGAACACATCTACGTGAACACCATACAAGTAATATCTCCAAATCTTTAGGGCAAATACTACAGCTGCAAGCTCGAGGTCATGAATCAGATAGTTCTTCTCATGCACCTTAAGTTGTCTAGAAGCATAAGTTATAACATTGTCTCGCTGCATCAACACACAACCTAGGCCAACTCTGGATGCATCACAATAGATCACATAACCGTCTGAACCCTCTGGTAGAGTCAAAACATGAGTTGTAGTCAACCTAGTTTTCAGTTCTGAGAAGTTCTTCTCACACTCATCTGACAACTGAAACTTGACCTTTTTTGGGTCAACTTAGTCAATGGAGAAGCTATGGATGAAAATCCTTCCACAAACCTCTTGTAATAACCGGCTAAATCCAAGAAACTCCTGATATCTATAGGAGAGGTGGGTTTGGTCCATTGCTTCACTGCCTCTATTTTCTGTGAATCCACTCGGATCCCTTCGTTAGACACTATATGCCCAAGGAAAGTAACTGATTGTAACCAAAACTTACATTTGCTAAACTTAACGAACAACTGGCGATCTTTGAGAGTTTGCAGAACAACCCTCTGATGAGTTGCATGTTAGTCCTCATTCCTAGAGTAAATAAGGATATCATCAATAAATACGATGACGAACAAGTCCAAATACTACTTGAACACCCTGTTCATCAAATCCATGAAAGCTTTGGGAGCATTGGTTAGTCCAAAAGACATAACTACAAATTCATAATGACCATACCGAGTTCTAAGGGCTATTTTTGGGATGTCACTATCTCTGACTCTGAGCTGATGATAATCGGATCTGAAGTCTATTTTTGAAAAATGACTAGCACCCTGAAGTTGGTCGAGCAAGTTATCAATCTTGGGGATAGGGTACTTATTCTTGATTGTGACTTTGTTCAACTGCCGATAGTCAATGCACATCCTAAGAGAACCATCTTTCTTTTTCACGAACAACACTGGAGCACCCCATGGAGAGGTACTAGATATGATGAAGCCCTTATCTAGAAGGTCTTTCATATGTTCCTTCCATTCCTTAAGCTCAGTTGGAGCCATTCTGTAAGGAGGAATCGAAATAGGCTGGGTATCTGGAAGGAGATCTATTCTAAAGTCGATTTCCCTTTCTAGAGAAATTCTGGGAAGATCTTCTGAAACACTTCTGGAAATTCATTTACTACTGGAATTGACTCAAGAGTTGGGGATTCGGAGTTTGAATCCTTAACCTGAACAAGATGATAGATCTACCCTTTAGAGATCATCTTCCTAGCATTAAGGTACGAGATAAATTGACCCATAGGCACTAAGCTACTACCCTTTTATTCTAAGACTGGTTCACTTGGAAACTGAAAACGAACGATCCTAGTTCTACAATCGACTGAGGCATAACAAAAATGTAATAAATCCATGCCTAGAATGATATCAAAGTCTACCATTTTTAACTCTACAAGATCTGCTGAGGTGACTTTCTGAGAGACTGTGACAGGGTAATTTATATATACCCGTCTAGCTATAATTGGGTCACCAACTGGAGTAGAGACTGAGAAGGGTTCTGAGAGAGTTTCTGGGCTAACACCAAAGTTCACTGCTATATACAGAATTACAAAAGACGGAGTAGCCCATGGATTTAACAAAGCATAAACATCTGAATGAAAGACTCGTAACGTACCAGTAACCACATCAGGAGAATCTTTTTGATCCTGGCGAGCCTAGAGAGCATACAACGTGTTCTGGAGTTGACTGCCACCTGTACCAGATGAAGCACCCTGCTGAGTTGGGCGACTTACTGGTGTTGTTGGGACTGTAGACTGAGACCTACTATTGTTACCTTCTTGTCCTTGTTTAAGAGAAGGGCAATCTCTCAACTTGTGGCTAGACTGACCACACCCAAAACATATTTCCTTTCCTGTAAGGCACTCATCTGGATGGTTCTTACCACACTTTAGACAAGTTGGGTAGGTCATGTTACCTGACATAATGCTTTTTTATTTGTTTCAATTGTCCCTTTGACCCCTATCATCCTCTAAGGGGGATCATCGTGCTTGGGTGGCAAAAATCATTGCAGCAGGGTCACCAATATGGATACATATTAAGGGTCAAATTCACCTCTAGGATTTACTCCTTGGAGCACAAGTGTGGTTTGACTGCGTGCGAAAGAACCTTATACCTTTGAGAGATGTTTTTCATGTCTCCATGGAGACAACAATTGTGGTGGCTCAGATTATGGTACAGATAGAGAATTAGTGAAGACAAAGTCATGGCCGATCAATCAAGGCAAGACACCCTCTATAATGAATGCCTTTTACCCTTTCCAGCAAGCATCACATTCCTTTGTTGGGAGGCAGGTCATACATCCATGGAATAGACCACTGCATTCGCTCTATTCCCATAATCATCAGGGAAGACAAGTGAGATCAATATGTCCAAAGGGATGAGACGCTTGCAGACTCTTCCTCAAGTGACTCTATGCGGGAATTAATTGCTGACATGGATAGATTAAGAGTCCTCGAGGACGGAATCACAACCATAGAAGCTACAGCTAGAATGGAAAAAGGGACAAGTGGGAGGCGAGGCGACCCACATGGTGAAAGAAGGCTGCAGCATAACAACTGACTCACTCTATTCCAGAATACAACATCATGCCAAGAGGGTATGAGTGGTTTATCCTTCCCTTTTACTCTTTGAACCAGCAGAGCATTAGGGACAATGCCCTCTCTTTTGTTTGGGAGTAGTTTGATTTGAAGTTAATTTTGTTGTTTGAATATTATTAATTTTTATTTTGCATTTTTATTTGTGTGATTTGACTATGTGACAATTGATTTCATCCTTTTTGTTTGTATGAATGTTGAACTATACTTTGCTAGACATACTTTTGTGGATAATCATTTGTCTTAATCAGGTTGGTCCTACATTTTCCAATTGTTTTACTACCCGTGTTTGCTTGATTGAGATTCACGCTTAGTGCCTTTTATTAAGGCCTTATTCTCGCAACAAATTTATGGCGCATGAATAAAAAATTCACCTTGTGAATAGTATTAGTAGTGAATGAACTTAAAGGGTTTTCTTTATACCACCGTTCTTTCCCAAGGAGCAAAATATCTTTTTATTTTATTTTATTTTGTTCTTAAGTCTTTATGTCAAACCGGGTTGGTGTTACCCATGATAGATTGTGGGCAACATACTTATGGTAAATTACCAAGTATTAGTTTAAATCAAGTCTTGTATCATACCTCTTACAAGAGAAACAACCAAAAAAATTGTGGCAAAGGAAACTTGTTTCCAAAATGATTCCAAATGGAAAAAAAGTGAATTGAAATGAAATTTCTTGTCATGATTCGTACATTCTTGATTTGGCTTTATGATTGACAAACGGGATCTCCCCATTGTGATTGTCAAAAGTCATTCGTTATTAGTGATTTTGAGACTAGCTTGAGAATTTTTTGGACTCTAATGCCGTGTGTAGAAAGAATTGATTCATTCTTGTACGTGCATGTTATATAGAACTTGCCCCAAAGTATATTTCAAAGTGAAATTTTAGATTTAACTTGACTTGAAAGATGAACTTATGCCCTTTCTGACTAAGTCACTCCATCCCAAATTTTGCCTCCAAATAACATAATTCTAGTCAGCCCTATTAAGCCTAAACCATATTTCTTTCTCACCATCTTGCATACCTTGAACATTTGTATCCATCTATGTTAACACCCTCATGTCTCCCTAGTTACCAAATGCAGTGTGCCACAAGATAAAATCCTAAGTTTGGGAGAGAAAATGAGATTGAAATTTAGGCCAAAGCCTAACTTTAGGGGTTCGTGCAAAAAAGGAAAACAATGAGGTTTGAGCTAAAATAATAAGAGCACTATGAGCTTAAAATTGAAAAGTGGTGAAAAGGCCGTGAATGAAGAAAAACAAAAATTTGGGTGCTAGCTCATTGTATGTACATACCTCAAGGTGAAAAGAAAAAAGAGGCTGAAACAAGGGGGAAAATTAATGGGAAAATGTGAAACATGGGAGAAATAAGGTGGAAAGCGAAGCTAAAATGTGAGCGGAAGGTTCAATCGAAAGGAAAGCATTAGGGAGGCATTGACCAAATGACATCCTATCTTTTCCCCAAACCTAAACCAAACCCGCAAGTCCTTGGGAATTTTGAGTCTTGTCTGGCGATCTACATACAGGGCAAGCCTATTGATTAATGTGTATGTGCTTGAATTCATTTGTTACAGTGGGTATTTTTGCATTATCTCTAATCCCTAAAAATTGATATTCCTAAATATGTGTGGGGTTCTCTCTTAAGTGAGCTACATTGCATCCTTCATATGAATTACAATGTCTTGATTTCAATCGAATAGCCTGAATGCGTCATATCCTTATAAATATTTATGTAAAGCAAGAATATTGATCCCATTGACTTGAAATGCTTTAAAATTGTTCTTGAAAGAATGATTGTCCCATAATTATGCTAAAAATGTTTTACTAAAACATTTGCCCAACGAATGATGGTGGAACCAATAGTGCGTGATGCTTGTTTTGAGTCTTTGTTTTTATCTTTTAACTAGATCTGGAAATGTACTTTGCACGTTTATCCCATAATACTTCATATAAATTTTGTATTGCAAATGATATATTTTATCCCCTTCAAATCTTTGGTATTTACGAAGAAAAAAATCCATCATTGTTTCGTCAGGAACTACATATATCTTCCTAATAAAAAGAACATACTGTTAACTATAAAATTGACTAAAAGAGCATAAAGTAAAAATAACTAACTATTGCACAAATACAATATTCAAATGAGGATATTAAAATACCACATGCTAATGTATACAAAGCAACAAACCATGATAAATACTCAATAATAATAACAACATAACAACAGAAAGTTGTACAATAACAACAAACAAGAAACATAAATGTTAAACTAAACAAATAAAAAGAGACAAGAGAAGAGAGCATAAAGATTTTCTCATGTTTTTTTTTCAATTGGTTTAAGTGTGTACATTATTGTGTCAAATGTCACTATTTATAGGATAGCACTGAGGAACACAAGAGTTGTCATAAATATGATATTAATTCATTTGAGATTATCGATGAGACATGAGAGTTAAAAACATAATGAATATAATTAATGGGAGTTAAATACATTAACACAATGAAGAGTTAGTGGTAATTTATGTATATTAACATGATGATTTACTATTTAGTATTTACTATTTAATATTTAATTTACTAAATAATTTATAACATTTAAATGTAGTGTAGAAATAAAACTATAATCTAAGGATAAAATATGTAAAAGAATTCAAATATATTAAATGTTTAATGGAAAATCATTTTACTAATTATTAAAAAATTCATAGTAATTATGATTATGAAAAATCATCACTATTATTACGTGGAAGATGTAAAGATTGTTGGTTTTTTCTTGCTAATAATAACTTACAATTTAATAATGACTTAATGAGTATTGAATTGTAAGTTTAGCTGGAAATAAGAGTGTTAATGTAACATCCTGTAACTTAAAATACATTTGCGACTCGTAAACACCTAGGCATAGATATGATAACGGGGAAGGTATATCATTGAAAATGGTTAAGCATACCATGTAACCCTTATATATAGTCATTTAAAGGGTTAAACAAAAGTTTTAGGCCAAAGAGATCATTAAATAAAAGATTCAAGTTTAAAGGTTCATTGTGGAGGAATACTACAAATGATCTCATTTCTCATCTGACTTTGAACGTGCATATCTCCTAACATATAATGAGTTATAGGACCTACACCCTATCCAATTAAAGGTATGTGAGTCTAGTTTTCAGCAAAATAAATCGCTCGTTAAAATGATATCGGAGTAAAAAGTTATGTTCATTCTACGACAGACGCGCGCACTGCCCAATCACTGCGGGACATGTGGCACTTTAGAGAAAGTCAGCCAAACTTGTTGTTTTTATATTAGAAGTTTTGGATATACTTTCTTTTATACTCAAGAACGTTTAAGGACTGGTTTCAAGTTATTTCTTCAAGTTTTTGCATCTTCAATCCTCCAAAGCTTAAGGTAAGTTGGTTTCTTCAAGAATCGAGTGTCTTCCTCTGCATAGACCTATAGATATACTTAGCTAAATATTTTCTTGAAGGAAAAAGTATTGTTCTTGGAGAATAGAAAAGGTAAGGGGCTGTTTATCTTGGATATATAGGTATGACTCCTCTTCTATCTTCGTAAATAGTATTCCAAGGATGCTTTAAGTATATTTTGCGGGTATGACTCACGAGACGGTGATAGGAAGCCGTGAGTCCATGTTTTACCCATTGTAGTTGATGTTTTTGTGAGAAGGGAGTTTGTAGAAGGTTGTATTGGCTGTTGTTTTGACCAAATGAGGTGTCAATGGTATTGTATTGGCTGTTGTTTTGACCAAATGAGGTGTCAATGGTATTGTATTGAGGAAGTAAGTTGGTTACATTAAAACGGAAGGCTAGGTATAGAGAACGCAACTCTTATAGTTCTTGAAAGTTTGTCGCTCACCAAGTGTTTGATGAAATGCCTAAATCGCTAAGAATATGTTGTAGCTGGTTATATGAGCTCCTATTATTTTAATTTATGGAATTAGCTCTCTACCAACTTAAACTATGAGCTTATAAAGGAATTTGACATCGTTAACAAGGAACATGTGGGATGATGATCAGAGGCAATGAGTTTTACTTTTATGTTAAGTGTGGATAATTAAGAGGGCTGGTTCTTTATGGTTAAAGGATTGAGTAATAATACTGAACATGTAAATAAGTCATAAGCCTACTTGAAAAGTATAGAAAGAGAAAGGTGTGGTGATACACCATTCATCTATGGTAATTGTTGAGATTGCTGCTCGCGAACTATTATTGTGTTTTTGGCATTGTCGTGACTCTTAATTAGTTTCTTATACTATCCTTTTATGATTTTATGTTATATATAAAGTTGTCAACAAAGGAGTTTGACGACATAAGATAGTAAGTCCCGAAGTAAGGTATGTAAAGCTAAAACCTCTTTTGCCCTTAAGGCATGACCTAAACTCACATGTTCTTCCGATAAATGTCACTAGAGATTCTATGATACCTGAAAGAAAGTTATCCTATTTTATAAACCCTCTCATGTTGAGTCCTAAACCTATAGAGTTACAGTACTCTTCAAGGAAGCAATATGTTTCACACAACTATATTTGTGTACAGTTGAAACTCTTAGAAGTTATCGGTGTACATGTTGCATAAATTTAAAGAAAGAAGCCAGCCACAGACTGTTCGTAAGTGTATAAGTCACAAGATATATGATTCTCAAGATAAAAAAATTAATCACGAATTGTATCACGAGCTGTCATTAATGAATTAATTGTTATAAATAATTGCAAGTGGTTGATGTTATAGACTACTCTGCAGCGTGGGGTGGGTATTTTTAGGTCTACTATGTGCGACGCTACTCTGTGCACAGAATTCAGTTATAGTCAGCTGGAATTTCCCGTCGTGGATTCACCTGACTGATAAAGGCCTGCGGGCAGACCAGACAGGAGCCCTGGGGGGCGTACCTTGATAGACCTCGTTACCAGACTATGAGATATCACGCGTGGTCGTGACAGTGGGCTACAGATACCATACATGGTTCACTAATCACCGTCAGTAGGCCATCATGTGATTCCTTGACAGTTAGTTTTCTAAAGAGAAAATAAGCGATATAATGAAGTAAATATATCACTTAGGCAAATTATAGGGATTCTATATATAAATGACTAAGCCATGAAATGTTAGATGAGGACCCTTGAGGTTGGTCACAATTCCAATTTCGGATTATGTCTCCTGCATACACATGCTCAGATTTGCCTATCTTGATATTTGATGCATTTTAGCATTTTTACATGTCTACTTGTTGTTCAGTCTGCTTTACATACCAGTACATGTTTTATATGTACTGACGTCCCTATTATTTTGGCGCTTCATTTGTATTATTACAGGCTTAGGTACTCAGGACAACAAGCATTTTCAATAGACTAGAGACTTCCAGTTTAGCAATTAATAAGCTCCACCTCTACCTGGAGCTATTAGATATTTAGAGCCTATATGTTGTTGCGTATGTACATACATCAGAATGGGTATGTCGGGGCATTGTCCCGACTAGTTATCAGATTCTCATAGGCATACTCTTTAGAGGCTTCTTAGACTTTGTTTGGTTTCCGTTGTAAAGTAGCTTAAGGGGCCCTTTTGTTATCTATGTCTTAGTATGTGTCTTCATATAGGTTCCGCTGCTTATGAATCTACAGCTTTGGCATGAGATTAGTAAGATAATTAGCAAGTGCTTGTGTATATCCTTGATGTCCGCCCCTTTCTAGTTAAGGGTGTGACAGTTAATTACCATAATACGAACGGTCAAAATTCATTGAATCCCAACATAAATATTAAATGAAAAAAAAAATTAAATAATTTCAAGAAAATAAAATAATAGTTAAAGGGTATTTTTGTACTTCAACTGTTGGCTTAGATTATTCCCACTTTTAGTATAATATATGATTTGTATTCATTCTTATTGGTTAGAAGTTATGAACGTGATTATGCAAATCATATCTTGGTTGTAGCTAAGATTTGATCTTATGCTTAGAGAATATTATACTTGAGGACAAACAATAGTTCAAATTTGGTGGTTTGATGAGCTAATATTTTACCAACTCATTGGACTCAAATTCATGAATTATTTTCATGTTTTAATGCTAATTGAAGGGGTTTAACGCCCTAGTTCTATTTTATGCATGCATTCCTTGGAAAAAGCAAAGTTGGTGGATTTGAAGCCAAAGGGTACTAAAGAACACCGGTGATGGAACTGGCGTCCCACATAATTCAACAGGCGTGTCACATGTTAAATGTCGACTTGATGGGAGATTTACTGCTTTAGTACCAGCGTAAAGTTGGTGTGGTACAATGACTGATCGAATTTTATCAATCCTAGCGTGGAAGCTCCTGATGAAAATTGAAGGTTGATGCGAGGAGGTGATTGGTGCTCCGCTTTTTCTGATCGGTGTTTCGTCGATCCAGCGCAAGTCTGAAGGACGGAAGCTAAAGGGGAAAATGCAATTTTGGAAAAAAGGTATTTCCTTTGGAATGTTTCAAGGATAGAATAGGAATTTGTGGAATTATTTACCTTTATCTTCTTTCCAATTAGGGCAATAGACATATACATAATATGATATGAAATATTGTGCAAGGTAGAGAATTGAGAATAGTAGTAAGAACTTCTTAGTTTGAAGAGAGAGAAAAAACTTAGATTTGGGTCAATCCTAGTTGGGAACTCAAGTTTTGCTTATCAATCAAGCTTGAAATGGAGCTTTCTTTTATGAGTATTGTCTATATTTCATCTTTTATTAGTAGTTAAACTTTCATCTAGGGGTGTGTGTGCTAGATGGGGGGTGTAAAACCCTGAATTTGTATTGATTAATAGACTTTAATATTGATTGTATTGCATGGATTTATTGTTGTCTTGAAGTTCTAATCAAAGATCAGTGGTGACAAACATTGATTAAGCTCTCTAACACCATTTTTTACTTTGGAAAGCTTAATGGAGTTGGGTAAGAATTAATAGTGAGGACTTGATAAAATTTACTGTATTGGTTTGAGCTAGGGATGAAAAAATTTAAGTAGTTTCACATTTAATGATATTTAACTAGGAATAGTCTATCTACTCAAGTTTTGTTTGGTATTTTATTGGAAAGGGTCTTAAATTTCGGGAGAATCAAAGAGGTATATGTTTGATAGTTCGAAAGAATATCGAGACCAAACGGTGTCCATCGTATCAATCGATGTTGTTCAGTTACCTATTCAAGTTGAAACCACTATCGCTATGCAAAAACCCATAGTCTTTTCCAACTTGTTTTGATCTCATTTGTGTTAACTCCCTATTTTGTTACTTAATTTTGTTAAAATCTTAGTTGTTAGATAAAACCCCCCATTTTCATGTTTGTTTATTGGGAAATCAATTCACTATCAAGGTTTTAATTAGCTCCCAAATCAAAGGTGTTGATGTGTGTATTCTTAAAAGTATTGCCTTAATCAATAAGGTAATGAAAAAGAAAATTTAGAGCGTAGGAATCTAGGTATATTGCTAAGCATTGTAAAAAAAATCAACCTTTTATAAATGAAGGAAACATCTATTTATAGGCAATAAATGAAATTCATCCATCAATGAAATCACTCATCTTGGTCTATATGTATATACTACATAATCCAATGAAAATGGTCCATTTAGAGCTACCGTTACGTGCTCAAATGAGTAAATTTGTCGTGATTCACAGAATCTAGTATGGACCTAGCTAACATTCCTGTCCTTTTCCTTCAATACATCTTTTGGCCACAAGTCCTTTATGTCATCTTCCACGAGTTTCCACCATTATCTGCTATAAACCTTTGTAGATATATATAGTGATTCCAATTACTTTTTCGGTGACTTCTTGAAGGAAGTTTTTTTTTATGATTTCTTTCTAACTCATTCTTTGGTTATATTCCAATGACAGGTGAGCTCCATCCCAAACGTCCACTTATTAATGGTAAAAAAAAAAATTATAAATTTATGGATCAGTTTTATATTTAAAAAAATTTAAATCACAAATTAATGAAATTGGATGGTAAATGTGATGGCGAAACGCGTAGTAATAGTGAAGGGATTTGATGAATTATGAGAGGCGGCTTCTTAAAAGAAATTAGTGAATTGAATTTGTGTGAGAGAGGAGGCTTTGAATTAAAGATGACATTAACGTGTCAAAATAAAGGGGTGGTGACATAAGTCTTAATTATTGAGTGTAGGTGACAATTATGTGATTAATGATTAAGGATTGTGGAGTTGCCCTCAAGTTTATAAGTTGGCAGTTTGGTCCATTGAATTAAATGAGAGGTAAAATGGTAAATGACTAAAACCTAATTTCACCAATTTTTGTGCGAACCAAAATTGGAGGGAAGCCACCACCACTAGCAAGTTGTACCAAAAGGGGGGAAATAAATCATTTCCCCCCCCCACCTCCCCCCGTATTCCCCTTCTTATTCTTCTTCTGCTTTGTTCTTGCTCTCTTCTTCCTTGATTGCTTGCTTTTATTCTTCACGTTCTCTTCATCTTCTTCTTCTTCTTTTCGTACATTGTTGGCCTTGGCTGGTAGTCCTTGAGCTTTTTTCTTCTTCTTTTCATCTTCTTGAATCAGACCCCAATTTAGCTAATCTAATCAGTGGACCAGATTTCGTTCTGTATCAATTGAATTACTTCATAAGTGATTGGGTTCACACACCATTATTTTGGTAAGTAAAATTAACAAATCTTTGAAATCATTCATCATCATCTGGGTAGCCGTAATTTTTTTAATAATTTACATTCGCGTTTCCAACAGATAAATATATATGTTGCTACATATAACTTACATATGTTTTCACATGTGATTTATTTGTCACAAGATATCAATTATATGTAGCAACTTATGACTTACATGTCGCCACATAATAGTCATGTGTTGCAACATATGACTTACATGTGGCAATAGAAAAGTCATATGTTGCAACATATGACTTACATGTTGCCACAGAATAGTCATTATACATTTTGTCACAACATGTGATTTATGTTTCGCAACAGAATAGTTATATGTAGCAACATATCACTTACATTTCGCAACAGAATAGTCATATGTTGCGACATATTGATAAGCTCAAATTACACCTCCCTAAAGAAGCGTAAGCGATCGTTATCAAGTAAAGAACCCAACTTGTAGGTTGGGGTCGATCCCACAAGGAAAATGGTTTAGACTTTACTTTAACCCATGATTATATCCAATTAGTCAAAGTATTTCCAAGAA
>JAJOOO010000014.1:0-15448 GCA_029582685.1 Solanum piurae | reverse complement strand
ATTAATTTTAGCACATAATCATAAAGTTAAGTGACAGATACATATTGATTAGTGATATTAATACTATCATATTAAAGAAACTATATATATGTGAGGGGGAAGATTACCTTGAAAATGAATGAAATATTGGAGATTAGCTTACAAGTTAATTAGCTTTGGAGTCAGCTGCCATCTTATAGTAACTTCACAACTAGTACTATCAATTGTGTATGCATATATATATATTTATCATATCAAGACTACTAATACTAAAGAAGTGAACATATATATAATAAAGTTCCCACTTGGAGAAGGTAGAGAAAATAAAGACAAACTATGAAAATTCTCATTTCATTTCCCCTTCTTACTCACTTTGCATCATTAGTACTCCCTTCGTTTTTATTTATATGTCATTATTTTAGATTTCACGTTTTATATAAATTTATCATTATATTCTTATTTAGTATTCTCTTGAAATTAATTTAATAAATGAACATATAGCCACATGGGTACATATATATACCTTTAAAATACACTATTAAATAGTGCAGGGGTAAAAGGTCCTTCCCAAAGTTTGAGATTGTTACAACAATTTCGATTAAAGTTCGGATATATTTCAGACTTTTTTTCCCTAAATTAATCACTCAGTTTTCCTATTTTGGTCAAATTCATACTTTCAAGGTTATAAAATAGGAAGAATAGTATTATTTATGTATTGATTTTGTGAAATGAAAAATATTAAGGACTGTTTATTTTTAGTATAGACGACATATAAATAAAAACGAAGAAGATATTTATTATTTATTACTCTCGATATCTCATTTCATTTTAATTTTATGTAGTATTATTTGATTTGACATAGTGCTTAAAAAAAGACTCTTTTGAAATTTATAATTTAAAATAATTTTTAAATATTTGTGTCGTATAAATCATTTAATTTTAAAATTAATAAGATGATATACTTTTGGAAAGGATTTTTTTAAAAAAAAGTGTCACGTAACATAAAATAGAAGCAATATAATTTGTCATTTTAATTTTACTTCTTTTCCCTCTACAATATGGCACGTGGCAGCAAGATACCCAGCGGCACAGCCATCTGTAACCATTCTTTACGTCATAGGCACAAATCCCTCTACTAGTGGCGCATAAAAAATAATTGATTCGTCGAAAATTTAGTTCCTTGATGAATTTGATAGTATATTGATATTTAAGATCATGTAAAGTTTTAATGGTATATAAATGATATTTCATATGTCGAAAAATGAAACATAAGTATCAAAAATAAAATCCTCACGTCTTTCAAAGAAGTGAATGTACTAGTAACACTGCTGGAGAAACTAATCAGAATACCTACTTCCTAAAAAAATTAAGAGGAATTTTAATAGTGAATTTCATTATTTTTAGGTTTACTTGAAACTTGAAAGGATATTGAATTTTATAAAAAAAAAAAATACAAAACTTATATAATAAAAGAAAGAAGGAAGAATGGTCTATTTTTTTTTTAGGAATATTCTAGAACTTTGAACTAAATTACTGAAATCTTCATATTAATGAACAAAGTTTTTAATAACATTTAAGGTAATGTATTTCAAATAAATAGCTAATATCTTATTAACTATAATTAACCTTTACTTTTATAAATAATAATATTGCTATGTAGTTAAATACTTAATGTCTTTTTAGAATATTTTACTGTAGGTAAAAAATAAAAAAAGACAACTCTGTGCATGTATATATTTTTAAGGTCTTTTATTATAATTTGAATTTAGACCATTAATTTTATTGAGAGTACTTACATCAATCTTATGATTGAGATTGGTTCACCCAAAAACTTGAATTAGATGCTGTCACATTTTGACATTATGTATGGTGTTGTGTAAAATGAAATTCAAAGTATCTATTTGATCATATGTTGTTTTGAATATTATGTATATATATTAGGAGAGGGTCATGACCGGTGCTCAGCACATATCCAATATCTGCAAAAAGATTTTCCTCACATGGATAAACAATTACTCCTCATAAATTGGCATCTAAAGAGTTTTTGTTGTAAATGTAGCTCTATTAATAAAACTAGGTAAATTATCCGCGCGAAGCGCGGGAGTAATCTACCCCAATCAGGCCACATTTTATTGATTTTGTACTGTAGTTGTTACCCCGATATGGTTTAAGGTTTGCTCCCATTTTCCCCCATTATGAGTGTCTTTGATTTAATGTTCTGAATAATACATTGAATAAATTATTCTTAATTTTAACTTGTCATATTAACATATTACCAACCAAGCATAGTCTGAGACATCTAATATTTACAAAACACTGTCAAACTGTGTACATGTTGTTAGTGAAAAATTACAAGATAATAAAATTGCAAGATTACAATTGAAAATAAAATGAAGAAACAAAAATTTCTTCAGATTGAGGCGCGGATATCTCGCTCTCTTTAAGGAGATTCAAGCCCACTGCAACAAATGTTTTTCACCGGTCCAGCAGTAGTCGTTCTTGACTTGTCCCCTCTAGGATACAACAGCCTTCACACAAAGTATAACTCAACAACTCTGGACAAGAGTTGAGTCCAAAGCTCCACAAAAAGAACATCTCCCTTGATCAACTCATAAGAACTCTCTTTTTTGACTAATTTTTCCTCTCTATATTTTTCTTGTTGTATTGTGTATCACAAACCAAATGAAGACCACCACTATTTATACTATAAGAAGTCTTCCTAGAATTGAATAGGAAGATAATGGTATAGTAAATATTGAATATAAATGACCTAGAGGTTACATATGTTACATAGGTTACAAAGAATAATGAAGGAGTAAAGAATGAGATAATGGAGAAATAATATGGAGAAGTAATGGTCTTGGAAGACCACGTCCAAGGCAGTAAGCAAACGGCTAGTCAGTATCCTAGGCAATTAAGCCTAAAAGGCATTTACACCAAATGTGAGTAATTAAGCACAAATGCCTACCAACGGTAGCAATGAAACTGCCCACTAACTGTTGAAACAATCAGCATCTTTCTAACTCCAAAATTTAGCAAATCAATATATTAAAATGCTAATAAACCAACACATGTAATCCCTCTTGAATGGTAAATGAATAATTTTATATTACATTCAACTGGTATTCTAATAATAGGGATAATAAACCATTGTTATCTTTTTAGATGGATTCTATAGCAAGTACAAACATTTTCCCACAAGAATGGAAAACCACATATATAGTTTTTCACATAGTAATATAGTAATTCCAACCTACCTTGCAGGCTAATCCGTTAGCTTGGAAAAAGAGAATTCATTTTACTTCTCCATTTTTATAAAGTATCAACTTAGTAATTCTTGAAGTAACCAAGTTTAAACATTATCATACACCTATTAATAGATTTGTGGCAATCAAACTACCATAAGGTTGTTAATAATTGAGTAAATATCTTAAAAGGTCACTCAAGTATATGAGAAAGTCATTCAACTTGATTTTATATCAATAAAGTCACTCAACTTATGAATTTTCATTTTTATAAAATCACTCAACTTAAATTATTTTTCTAGAAAATCATTATAGCCAAAAGATTAAAAAAATAATTACACAAACTACCCTTCAAGTTTAGTTTGGTAATACTTACTTCTATTGTAGTTTAATATTATGCTTATTTCTCTTATTTTATTTTATTTGATTTTTAGTAATTGTCTTTTAACTTAATTAATATCAACTCAATTGTCCAAGCATTAAGCATTAATTCTTCCCTCCCCTCTTTTTCCCCCACCCCCAAAATTCTTCCCTCTTTTTCTTCCTTCGTCAACCTGAGATATTTTTTAAGAAAAAGAACCATTCATTTTTCCCCACCTTGCAAAAAAAAAATTCAAAAAATTATTTCAACTAAATATTGGATACTAGATAGTTTTTGAATATCCCTTCAGCAGTTCTGTTTGCGTGGTTTTGAATTAAAATTTCATTTTAATTTGTGGGTCGAATATCTGATAGTAGTGTTTAATATGATATTATTTAGTGTGGCGTGCATATTTATATAGAATAAAAAATGAATTTGTTTTGCAAAGTTAGATATTTTTGATAACTTGAATAAAAGATGTTATAAAACTATTTAAATTAAATAATATAATAAAGAAAAATTTAGTTAAATCACAAAATTTTATGTTAATAATAATTAGGTTAAGAAAATAATTATTTAAAATTAAATAAAATAAGAGAAATAAACATAATATTATAAACTATAATAAAAGTAAGTATTACAAAACTAAACTTGAAGGATAGTTTGTGTAGTTATCTCTTTTATCTTTTGGTTATAATGATTTTCTAGAAAAATAGCTTAAGTTGAGTTATTTTATAAAAGAAAATCCATAAGTTGAGTGACTTTCTCAAATAATTTCACATACTTGAGTGACCTTTTAAGATATTTACTCGTTAATAATTGCATCCATAAACTCATTTAAATGTTAGTGTAAACGTGGTTAACGATATATTTACTTCTTGCAAAATTGTCCGTGCATCCTAACAACTTGTATTTATCATCCAATTTTTAGTAAATAACCGTTACTTAACATTTGATCCAAAAAGAACATAGTCAACATTAGCATAATTGCTGCAGCAACTTCCAAATGTGTATGAGTAAGGGTATCTTCTAATTGCTGGAGCAACTCCAAATGTGTACTATGTCGTCCCAATATGCATATGTATGGCATACCTCCTTCTTGTGCGACATTAAATATTCGTGTACTTTGTTCCTTTTTAGTGATTTACTAACACCATTGTTTTTGTATCAATATACTGGTGAATAGAATCGCATTTCTCGACACTGCGATTGGAATAGAAATATAATTTCAAATTGAACTTCATTACTCTGGTATGTTGATTTTGAAAAACACCCAAATAAACTGAATAGTTTTGTGTAATATTTTTCCCTCTCAAGTATATATAATAAGTTGAATTGTTGTCCAATATGATACATTCTCCCTTTTATTTTTCATTTTAATAATTACTTATGATACATTTAAAGGGGAACTTTAAAATGATATATGTAAAACAAAAGGTAGGGCTGAACTTTCTACGCGTTAGAATTAAAATATTTGTTCACTTTTTCAACCTTTTAAAGTTTATTTATCCCTTCATCAATGATTATTTATTCATTAGAAAAATTAATATCTCGAGTTGATGTTCATTTGATTCCTCAAAATTATGAAATAATAACACTTCCTGTAAGCAAAAGGATAAATTATAAAATCAAATTAAAGATGATTGATTGAAGGATTAATGATACAATGTTATAATTATCATTTTCCTGTACATTATTAATGTTTGTTACTACGTAATCTTTCATGTAAGATAATATAATATAATGTTTTAGTTTTAATGTCTAATAGGTTTAAAGTATTATTTTATAAATTATGTGATATTAAATTCTTGCGCGAGGCGCGGGTAATTTTACTACTTTTATAATAAAATAATTGATTTAAATAAGGAAAACATTTAAAAAGGGAGAACAAAAATAAATATGAATGTAGGTCATAAAGATGTGTCACATCACATTGTCTATATTTTTCCTTTATATAGATATAGATTTTGTAACTCGTGAAATATAATTAGATGTCTATTATCGCACAATGATCATCTACTAGCCATCTCAAGGAAGACATAGATTGATCAATTTTCTATATAGCTTTTACAAAACACTACTCTCATTTGACAACAACTTCTTAATACGTATGCAAATGTGAAAAGGTGAAGACTACAAAGGACAAAAAGAATATGAAAAACTTAAGATAAGAAATATTTTGAAATCACACTTACATTTAAATTATGAGTTATGACATATTAAACAAAAGAAATTTTTATCAAATTGAATACTTGATATATTATAATAAGAATTGCATTATTAAAGTTAAGCTTGTATATTTCTCTTCAATATTTGTGCAACTCATCACACACTTTTTATAATATTTTCAAAGTTCTTGTACTTAATTAGTATGAGATACACGAGTAACATACATGTTTAAGTATATATATATATATATATATACAATGCACGTGCCCAACACTAGTAATATTATATTTGGGAAAATTGTTACACAAACATAAAAAGAAAAGGTGTTTTCTTGTGAAAAAAATGCAATGTGGAAAACTAAAAAAGAGAAGAGGATTTCATTCAAATTGTCTCTTTCAAAATTTCCAACCTCCCTTCTCTCCAATCTCCATTCCTTATCTTTTGGAAGTTGGAGGGACTATATTCTTATGCAATCCATTTATACTTATTTGTGGATAAGATTATTTTTTTTCAATAACAAATTGTGTCAACTCATTTTCTCTCATATAATAAGTGTAATAGTAGCTCATGCAAATTAAGGTGTCCCTCTTTCAATTCTCTTCATCCAATCCCATAACTCCAACGAAGGTACTAAAAAGACTTCACCTTTACCTTTCTATTCTTTTTTTCAAGAACTCAGCGATGCTAAATTTGGTTTTTGCTTATTAATTTTTGAATGTATTTTAAGGTTTGTATTGGGGTCATCTTGTTTCTGAATTCTTTGGGTTGTTTTTTGTGATTTCTTGGTCTGGTTGTTTTGGGGCGAATTGGGTTTTCTGTAGAGTGATTAATGCTTGTTTTGTTGATTGCAGAAATGGGTTTATTTGGGATTTCTTTTGTTCAAATTTTTGCTGTGTATTCTGAAATTTTTGGGTCATTTTGTGTTTCTATAGTTATCTTATGCATGTGTTTTTATGTTCCATTCTTCAACCCTTGGATTGGTTGTGGCATTTTTTTTAATTTTTTTGATAACTGTGTGTCCTGGTCAGCTTTGGTGCTCCTAGACTAGTTCCATGTGATATTTGCTGCCTCCCACCAGCAACATGTAGGTAACTTTGTCCACCGAGGCTTGGATATGGCTAGTACAGATAGAAAGAAATCACCTTCTGTTTTTTTTTTGTCTGTGCTGGAATTTGTGAGACCTCATGATTCTCAAATCACTTGGCAAATTCAAATGTTAAGAAAAGCATGTTGATATGCACTTTAATAAATAGTTCTGATTCTTTGGGGGATTGTGGTTGGGGTTATGGGAAAGGGAAGGAGGAGAACAGGCTAGGTCATACCTTGCACCTATGGATGCCTGAGACTCACATGATGAGTTCCATCAAATGAGTCCGACGATACAATAACCACACCTCGATTCCAAACTAGTTGGAGTTGGCTAAACTAATCCTCTATATACATTGCACTCTACTTGGGGCCTTTTTGATTTTGAGTAAATTTTCTGTAAACAATGGATGTCTTGATGTTGATTCACTGTGTATACCTCTACTGTTTTAGCAAACAAGCTCCTCCTTAAACCTGCAACTTACTTTCGATTAATTGCATAGGCTATAAAGGTAGTATCAGCACCATTTAAGCTTTGATATTTCCCTGCAGTCTGTCAGCTTCACAATTTTGTTACTTTGTCCCTTCAGGGACATCTGCTACAGTTTTATAACTCTTTGCAAAAGAGTTCAACCAAACATACTGATATAGGAGGTATAAATTGCATGAAAAAGTCGTAGATCTTAATAGTTATGCCTTCTGTTCTTTAGTGTTTCGCTCCAAAGCCAGACCTCCATCTATATATTGTACTTCCAAATTTGCTAAGTTAACACTACCCTTTCTAGTTAATTTGTTTGTTGGATTTGTGGAGCTTCAATGGTAAGCCTGTTTACATATTTTCTAAAGCCAATCAAATATACCAATATTCAGTTAGCTAGCCTTTTCATGTTTTCAGGAAATTACATGGATGATTTTAGAAAAGAAAGGTCCAACTGTGAAAAATCTCGCAGGAAGTCGGGAATGAAGACCCTTATCAGAAAAGAGTTGTTGCATCCATTCTCAATCAAGGTATAGTTAATGTGATAACATGTTACTCAAATCTCTTCCAATTTATGACACCCTTCACAGTTTGGAACGTTTCAAAATGTTTGACATCATTCTATTTTTATACAACTCACAACTTTCAAGAATAGAAATCCATTAAACTCTTTGACTTTAAACTTTGATGTGATGTTTTCTCTATCGACTAACTTAGTAACCATTAAGTTAGTATTTCTCCTTCATTATCATTATACAGAATATAAGTATATTAACATCTTCAACTCTTGCCTGTTGGGAAAATCACATTATGTTGTAGATTCTCTACTTTTCAGTATACTGCTTGTATATGGGAGATTTTCTCACTGTTAATTAAATTATTTCCCTTTAAAAAAAGGGATCTGAAAGACTTCTCTCTACCATAGGGCTACCCCTTCGTTTTGAAAGTTTTTTTTTTTTTGTTTAAGTTAACAATTGGTATTGCACCTGTTCTGTGTCTGTCCTACGCATGTTTCCGAGTATCAGTGATTGTTGTTAAAATTTGAAAGCTTTCATGATTGCAGGAAAAAGATCTAGATGATAAGATGCCACTGCAACCAACACCAGAATCTAGCCTCTGTGCCTTCTGTGTGAATGGTAATAGCTGTAGAACTGTTCGCGCAAGAACAAAACTGATGAACACTGTTTTAGAAAGAGGGAGGCCCGAGGAAGCCCGGCTAACTTTTGATAGCTTGATTAATGGAGGACATAAACCATCTCTAATTACATACACTACCCTCCTAGCAGCTTTGACAGTCCAGAAGCGTTTTAATTACATCCATTCCATTATGTCTGAAGTGCAAGAAAGTGGTATGAAGCCTGATCCAGTTTTCTTCAATGCTGTTGTTAATGCATTTTCTGAATCTGGGAACATGGAGGAAGCAATGAAAACTTTCTTGCAAATGAAAGAGAGTGGGATAAAGCCTGCAATCAGCACTTTTAACACTTTGATCAAAGGGTATGGAATTGCTGGAAAACCTGAAGAATCTATAAAGATAATGGAGTTAATGTCACGGGAAGTTAATGTGAAACCCAATTTGAGGACATACAATGTACTTGTTAAAGCATGGTGTAGCAAAAAGAATTTTACTGATGCATGGAATACTGTGGATAAAATGATAGCTTCTGGCTTACAACCAGATGTTATCACTTACAATACAATAGCAGCAGCTTATTGTCAAAATCATCAAACTGAAAAAGCTGAAGGAGTGATTTTAGAAATGCAAAGGAACAATGTGCACCCTAATGAAAGGACTTGTAGCATCATTATAGCTGGATACTGTAAAGAAGGTGAACTAAAGGATGCCTTGAGGTTTGTATACACGATGAAGGATCTTGGAATGCATCCTAACCTTGTTATTTTCAATTCACTGATCAAAGGCTTCCTTGACATGTCAGACAGCGACAGAGTTGATGAGGTTAGTATTGATATGGCTTTTGATTGATACGTATTAACCTTCTATTAGATGTCAGAAAACAATTTAGTTATTGGTTGCAGATTAGAATTTAGATGCCACTGTTCTTCACTTTCAAATAAAAGAATAAATAAGGGGAGGAGGGGGGTTAACCAATGTAACTTCCTCTTTCTTTGATGTTCAACATAAAGGTTTAAGCTATCAGAGTTGAAGACTGATATTGTATGACTTTGAGGGAAAGAAAGGTAGGGGTTTTGTATGCTTAAATGTTGGAGACGTCAAAGTAAACTTAAAGAAACTCAAGTTGTAGGGACTTTCAACTTCTTCCCCTTTATATGTTTTTGGGGTGAAGTAATGAGCGTAAAAGCAAATCTATGATTTGGCAGATTGCAAATAGATGAAATAATATCTAATCTAACCCAATGAGAAGACACCTGGTTTAGCAAAAGTAGATACCACAAGCTTACCCCACTTTTAGGGAAATTAGTACCAATGACCTCAAGGATCCTTGCACCTCAGCCATACCACTTTAGCAAGTCCTCATAGGCAAAATATTGTTACCCCCATATTGAGCCTAATTTTAACTAGACTGTTTAAACAGAATATCTGAAAATCAGGTTATGGACCGTTTCCTCTTGAATGATGGAAACCTTTTGACTAGCTAGAATGAAAAGCCAACTTTCAAATTGAAATCACGGGGTAGGGGTTGCAGAAGAGGCACTTTACTTCTCTTACTCCCATTTCTGTCTCTTCTTATTTCACAATGTGATAGAAAGCAAAAACGTGTCTGTAGGCTGGTAACCCGGAAAGAAAAAAAAAGAAAGAGAAAAATAAGGGTGGAAAAGCATAAAGAAAGGGAAGTCAAAGATTCAAAACAGAATTTGAACGACTAAAGCATTCTATGCAGTCAAGAGAATTAAAAAGCAGAGAGAATAAAGGTCAAAGATTCAAACAGAGTTTGAACAACTGAAATTTGCTTATTGATTGATAGTATCAATGCTTTTACCTAATAGAAGAAAATTGAAAGAACAAGCAACATGTCAACCTACTGAAAAATGTTTAAATAAGGCTGTCAAATGATGGTAACACAAGTATTATTCATGTTGTACAAGGTTGACAATCATCATTCCCCAAATGAAATCTTTATTTATCTTACTTAACAATGCTATTTGGAGTCTTCTTATCCAATTAATAACCTATGATATGTCGAAATGAACTTCATAAGTAGATTGCATGCATGTGGAAATGTTAGCATAATATCAGTACAATCTACAAGATATGATACTATTTAAAGCAAAATTTGAGGATGTATGTTTGTTATGTACACATGATTTTAAGTTTGCCTGCTTTATTCATTAACTAGCTTTTTCCTTCTTAAGTTCCAGTCCTAGTGCATTTGCAGGTTGAATGCTTGCACTGAATGGTTAAATTTTGCAGTTAAATGCTTCTCGAGAATTGTAGAACTTTTGCAGCTTTTTCAATTACTCCCCACATGCTTGCCAATTTGCCAAATATTTTACTTAGCATGATATCTAGTAAGAGGTTTTACTCCATCCATTTGATCAGGTTCTTACATTAATGGAAGAGTTTGGTGCCAAACCTGATGTCATTACTTTCAGCACCATCATGAACGCCTGGGGCGCTGCAGGATATATGGCTAAGTGCAGGGAGGTCTTTGATGACATGGTCAATGCTGGCATTCCACCTGATGTCCATGCGTATAGCATTTTGGCCAAGGGTTATGTCCGTGCGTTGGAACCAGAAAAAGCAGAAGAGGTCCTGAATGACATGATCAAATCTGGTAATCGTCCAAATGTTGTGATTTTCACCACTGTAATTAGCGGATGGTGCACTGCTGGTAGAATGGATTATGCCATGAGGATCTTCGAGAAGATGTGTGACTCGGGAATATCTCCTAATCTGAAGGCTTTCGAAACTCTGATATGGGGTTATGCAGAAAATAAAAATCCTCGGAAAGCGGAAGAGGTAATCCAAATCATGGAAGCATTCAACGTTCAACCCGAGAAAAGCACCCGTCTGCTTGTTGCAGAAGCCTGGCATGGTGTTGGATTAGCTGAGGCAGCCAATGGAGTGTCCAACTCAGGTGAAAAGCAAAGGTCAACTAGTAAACTCGATATGGAAGATGAAACAGAAGTGAAGAACTTAGAAAAGGTCTACCAGAAGGATGCTGTCCATCACTGTTATCCCAAATGTTTGCAGATACCCAATGAACTAATTAATGAACCAAAGGGGGCAGTAACTGCACTTAAAAGAAGTCGTATGGTGCTAAGAGAAACTGAATTTTCGTGTGATACTTTGTCTGCTGCAACAAGGTCATTGCATATTAGCTGTAGATTTGGAATGCGGGCTCCTGTTATTTGCCAGAGACAATTCCAAGTGCAGCTTTGTGCATCTGGTCAGGTTGGACACTCAAGTACAGCTGTGTTCTTGAACTGAAGAGAGAAGGGGAGTTAATTTGTACACCTGAATGCAGCTGGATGTCAAAGTGATGTGCTTAGTGTCTTGTACATATAAAGAGTGACTTCAAATTGCTGATCTCTCCGAGTACATGGTTTTGTAAAGTTTTACTGATCTTTTAACTCAAATTTCTTCCATTATATCTGTATACTGTGCAGCTGTGTAAATCATATTTGGATATATGCAAAGTCCAGTTGTAAATGCACTGTTCGATCCTCAGTATTCTTACCTCCATGAATAACTTTATGTAGTTTGAATGTTCACTGAGAAGTATGTCTTTAACTAGTTTATATTGGGACTCTTACCAACACTCATTTAAAATGTAAAGACATGTGGAACTGATTTTAAAGTAAACACAAGGATAATCCAATGTATCAAAGCATGATTTTACTGCAAGACCATATAAAGAATGATTTTTAAAATTAAAAAAAAAATGCTAGATTTTCATTTTATGTTACTGTTCAAGCACAAGTGTTTATGAGACAAAATTGACTATTGATGATAATTAGCTCAAGATATCAGTATCCCTGCAGATTAATATATACTAACTAGCAACTCTATAAGCTTGGTCCATTGCAGTATGAGACTGATAATTTCCTTTCAACATGCTTAATGGCAATAAGATAATTTTACCATATCAAATTGGCAGTCATATGAGGCTTCCAACCTTGATATTTTCTAAGCTTCATAAGAACTGCCTTGATCAAACAGTGAACTCGTACCAGATTAATAAACACTATTTGTGCTCTCATCACATGTCCTAAAGAAACTTGTACCCAGTTTCCACATCTCAGTCACATCGAACTGCGCCAATGCAAGGTTTCAGCAAGTATATGATGCTCATAGTGGAAAACCCAAAAGCTGGTAAGCACATTCATATAAAATTTCCACCACCACAATATTTTTATCAGAAGCAGAACATCCATTCATTGACTAATCTTCAAATATTTGCTTTAAATCAAGAGACCTAAAAGATACAAAAAGCGAGACAGCCTTCATAGTGGCTTATCACTTGTTAGATCTATGCTCCACGAATCACTCAACTTAAGTAGCTGTCTTTGGCTCGGCAGCTGTAGTGCTTGAGTAGACTGGGTGAAGCACATGACCATCCTTGGGCTCAACATGCACCCATTTGCGCCCACTTAGCTTGTGGTGCTCAAATTTAACACATCCTTCTTTCAAAGCATAAAGTGTGTGATCTTTCCCAATTCCAACATAGTTTCCAGGATGAAATCGGGTTCCCCTTTGACGAACAATAATATTTCCTGGAATCACTCTCTGCAAGTAGAAAATTTTGTTACAATTAGAATGATGCTGGTAAGAATTAGTTCTATATGCAACATTGGAACAAAAAAGTCTCTTTTTGAGATGGTGGAACAGAAAAGTTTCTCTAAACCAATTAATGCTTCATCCATTTTTTCGAGAAGAGGAGATTTTCTTACCTCCCCACCAAATTTCTTCACTCCTAGATTCTTTGGTTTTGAATCACGACCATTCTTTGTAGACCCTGCTGTCTTTTTGGTAGCCCACCGCCTAAACATCAAGCTCAATCCATCTCCAGAAACATCTTAAATTTGCACAATGGGAACATATGTCAAGAGTCTTTAAACATTTCATCTATTACCAAAGCATATGCTTCAGGAAACATACCACTAGCAGTATTGTAAGCAGGTGTGCTTGTTACCAGCTCTCTGATATTTAACCTCCTAAACAACGATGTTGCAGCATTCATCATGTAATTCACCAAAACCACGCAGGGGGCTGAAGAAATGGATTAGAAGGTAGGTTAACTACAAGATCAGTTCATGTGTGCACCGGCATGAGCATTTGCAACTAATCAACTATTTGATTAGGCCCCATATAGAGCAAATATTTCAGAACAGATCCCCCGTATCATGTACAGGAACATAGGAGGGAAAGGAAAATCCATTGAAATGACACTTTAACCCCTCGCCATTGACTCAACGTATCTGGAACACATGAAAATTCCAATTATTTGGAGTTCCTGTGTTTTTGCTTTCTGCCCCTAGAATCACAGTATCCAACCCTGTTCGGGAATTTCTGCTCTCTACATAATACTTACTTTAAACACTTCCAACTACCAATTTCATTCCCTAATACCCCATCCCATAACGAAGAGGATTTTCTCCGGTCAGAGCGGAAGAGAAAAGGAAGCATTTTTATGCATTTCACTTTCTACTAACCAATAGTTCGGGTTAGTTGATTCCTCTCTGTAATAACCAATAATCACACTATAAATTATGAATTCTCCAACGCATTAACCTAGCTCAATTAAATTAGATGAACTAATTTAATTTTAAGAATATTTTTAAATTAATCAAAGGTTCATTTTGATGGAAGGATTTTTCTTAAAGTGTAATAATATATCTAAGAAAAATTGGTTTGACACCCAAACTCAAATCAAAATTTGAATCCATTCATTTAAAATTTAGATGTTTGCATCCAAAGGGTAAATGTAATAACTTTGAGGCCAATTGGTAAATGCTCAACATAAGTTAACATATCATCTTTAACAGAAGCAACAATTTTGGACCCATTAGTCAAAGTGGGAAGACAAGTGATTACAGGGACGATTAGTACTAACCAAGTTCAAGGGCGGCTCTACCCTAAAATTACAGATCACTGTAGCTCCAAATGAACGAAAAAGCCCCAAATTCAGTACAAACACACAATGATATAGAAAAACGAAGCTCAAATACATCCGAAAACGCACAGAAAAGAAATAAATTCGACCCAGATGCAAGATCAAACGAAGAAACACAAGTAAAGATCAAACCCAAAATCAGAGCACTACAACACAGAGACAGTGAGAGCAAAATATGAAGGAGATACATACATACCTGATGTAAAATGTTAATGGCGTTCCCACCCTATCAAGCAATAGCAGAATAAATAATTATGTATTTATTGTTACCATTACTTTTAAAGAGTTTATTGGTAATATTTTACTGTACTCATTATTTTAAAATGGGAAACGGGTAAAAAATGTCCTTTAAACTATGTGAAAGGAATAAAAATGCCCTTCGTTTATAGTGTGGCTCAAAAATGCCCTTACCGTTAATATTTTGGTTCAAAAATGCCCTTAAACTATATGAAAGGAACAAAAATGTCGTCCATTTGTAGTTTGGTCCAAAACTGCCCTTGCCGTTAATATTTTGGTCCAAAAATGCCCTTATTGTTATTTAATGGGTCAAAATGCTCATTTTTCAAATAAATATATATACTTTTTTAACACATTCTTTTTCTAATAATGTGTTTTTTAAAAAAATTAGCAAATGTTTATCCTACTTCAATTCAGAAAAAAATAAAAAATGAAAATATTTCTTATTTTTTATCGTTATATAAATATAAATTAATGATGGATATACTATAATCTTATATATGACATATATTATATGTCCAAAGGGTACATGAAGTTATTCAATTTTAATTGATAAAATGAGATTAAGAAGAAAAAAAATATTTCCTACGTTTTTATTTGTTAAAGTGATTTTAGAAGAAAGAAAACAAGAATAGTGTTCTTTAATAATATTTTAATTAGGAAGAAGATGTGTTTAAAAAGAAAAAATATATATTTATTCGGAAAAGGGAATTTTTGACCCATTTTGTAACTATAGAGGCATTTCTGGACCAAAGTATTGACGGTAAGGGCATTTTTGAGCAAAACTATAAACGGG
>JAJOOO010000013.1:0-15342 GCA_029582685.1 Solanum piurae | reverse complement strand
AAACAAAAGCTTGGAGAGCCCGTCGTGTTATATCCTTAGAATCCCTTTCAAGATCGATAAAAGTTGTCATCAATAAAATAAACCCAAACAAAGCGTACATCCACCGTTGTTTTTCACATATGAATAGAGATTTCTAGGTTAAGTCAAAAGGGCAAATGGTAAATTTGAAGGTTAATATAACGCTCTGTTTGAAAATGTGGATTGAATTATGTTTTAAATTCTTTTATCATTAATATGAAAAGAGTAATTTCGTGTATAATATGTGTGTGATCAAAAAAATGCTTTAAAAAAGTCTTGTTAATTTGCTTGCATTGTTGTTTTATAGATGATATATATGATATGTCAATTTGGAAAATTTGAAAGGGATACTTAAGTGAGTTCAATATTAATTATATGTATTTTATAGCTCCTAGTTTCACTTAGGGATGGATCTCGAGACTACTTAGATTTTTTGTGTTGCGGCTGTGGGTCGAGCCCTGTTGTTGTGGGCCCGGTTCTACTGTTGTGGGTCTGGTCCTATTGTTGTGAGCCATGTTGCTACTGTTGCTGGTTCGGGTGCTATTGGGTCGGGTTCTGCTGTTGTGGGCCTGAGTCCTGCTGTTGTGGGCACTGTTGTTGGTTCGAATGATGCATGATGTTGTTGTTGTTGAGTTGTTCAATCATTCTCAAGATGGAGTTCATTGAGAACCACTGGAATTAAGTCTACGTATTGTTGAAATTCATCATAAATAATATAGAAAACTTGATGTAAAGCACATTGTTCATTGGAATTTAGTCTACCTACTTTTGAGACTCATCATAAACAATATAGATAATTTGATGTAAGAACTCATTGAGACACATCATAAACAATATAGAGAACTTAATGTAAGAACACATTGGTTTTACTTAATGCATGTAAGAACATATTGATTTTACAATATATTGCATTTAAGAAATCTCTACAATCAGAAAAGCAAAGTTGACACACACTCAACTTTAGACTTCTAACACACACTCAACTAACATAGACTTGTAACACACTTGGCTAACTTTAGCCTCAAACACAAACATATTTATGTCTCTTTCTTAACATGTTTTTATTTCAACTTATCTGGAACTTATCTAAGTTTGTTTAACAGAAATCGTTATTTTACCTTATAAAAATCTTATATAATTCACGTACATTTTATTTTGGTGAAAATATTTATTTTGATAGTGTGGAATGTTATTGTTATTCGATTGATTGGATATCGAATTTAATAAAAATGATATTTGCATAGCTATAAAAGTTTGAAATTTGTAATTTTGGATATACAATAGCGTTTATGTGATAGACATGAACGTTTTCTTGCTCTAGTTCATTAGGATGGACTTGGCTTTCAACTTAAAAGGGAGTTGCGTTTTGGGAGATTCAAAATATCAACAACTATTTCTAAGTTCGGGAGATTCAAAATATAAAGTTTAGTCAATTCAAGGGGGATATTGGACGACATCATAAATTTGTAATAGTGTTACATCTTGACGATTTAGTCTATAGTTCTGCTTACACTATTGTATATACTTATTTATCTCTTTATCGTGACAATTTAAGATGTCACATATTATTTTTCAATGACTCGTCAAGCGATGATATTGCGTGACGAGTATGGACTCATTCACTAGTTTGGGCTCAGAAATTCAAGGGAACAATGAGTTGTCTCTCTCACAACCTTTAATGGGCTTAATTTTACTTCTCAACCAAATAGTTGCTTAATTGCTTTCATTTTTTTTCTTAAAACATGAAACATTTTATTGTTGGGCCTAATTAATGAATGTTATAAGTTGGCTATTATATACTCTTGCTAACAATTGTACCTTTTAATTGGAAATTTCACAAGTGTTTTTAACATTTTCACATATACTAAAAATTCAAAGTTCAAATATCTCAAATAATCCCAAGTTGGTGCTTATGCAACTTAGACACGTCCAAGCAAGTGAATGACTGTGACTAACCACTACAGTGTTAAATAACTGTTCATATAGTTGTATCTTTAATGAGAGATTTCACGAGTGTTTTTTGACATTTTCACAAATACTAAAAAACTAAAATAATTGAAATTTATCTTATATGAAAACGTCAAAAAATAAAAGACTTTCTACAAAAAATAAATATTTATTAGCTAATTGATGTTTTACAAAAGTAAATAAGAAAAGGAAAATATGAAACCAAATCAAATTGGGAATGTTGAGGAATCTGACCCGACCCGACCCGACCCGACCAGAAACCTAATGAAATTGGGAATGACATGAATAAATATAAGCAGAGAATCAGAAACCCTAGAAGATCAAATTGAGTGTTGCAATGGCGCAGAAAAGGAAGAATAATGGAGAATTAGCAAATAGTTTTGCTACGAAGAAACAGAAGACGAAGGGAAACACTAATTTTACGTTTTCTGCTCTGTTATCTCCTCTATTCTCCTTGCTAACCAACAACAAATTTGTAAGTAAATTATTAGGGAAGAAGACGCCCTCGATTGATCTGCAGAAGCCCTCAATTGATCAACTGAATGTTCATGATCCGGTATTTTAATCTTACTTTCTTACTATTTGTTCTTGCTTGCTTGCTATGGCGGATTCAAAATTTCCTCGAGTTTGAAAAATAAAAATATAGTCTTTAAATTTGAAATTTGTATGAGTCGTGTTGCAATGGTGATAAAAGGAAGAACGACGGAAAATTACCAAATAGTTTTGCTTCTAAGAAACACAAGAAGAAACAAAAGGCCAAGAAACTCGTTGATCGGTATAGCGCATTCGGAATTTCCACTAAGGATATATGTTCGAAAAATAAAAATATAGTATTGAAATTTGAACCCCTAACTACTGAGTCACCCTCTAGTGTTTTGTTCGTGGATTAAAAATTTGTATACGTCAATAAAAGATTATCTTATATATGTATAAAGTATTTCTTTTTTTTGTTGAGGAGGTTCGGGTGAACACCCTCCTACCCATCTAGATCCGCCCCTCGATACAAGGTGAATCATAGGTGCGTGTTTTCTGGTAAATAGGAATAATGTATGTTATTTCTGTAATTTCTATATTCTTTTGAGTACATTGCTCTGCTTACTTGGTACCAATGTCAATTGCTAAGTAAATCTCATATTCAATTCTATTATTTGTTTGTAGATACTCGTTTTGTCTTTTCGTTGGAATGTTGAATTCTTTATAAAAGTTGTGTGACCGCTCTTTCTTGTCCTATCTAGGTCACGGTTTGCGTTCCAGAGGAAATACTTGTCAACATTCTCAGCAGGTTACCTGTGCGGTCTCTTGTTCGATTCAAATGCGTTTCCAAATTTTGTTCAACATTGATATCCGATCCTTACTTTACAATGAAGCATTTCAATCGTGCCAGGAATGACCAAGATTCTCAAAAGCTTCTTATCAACCAACGGTGTCCTAAGGATTCTATATTCTCCCTATATTGTTGTCCTTTATCGCCGGTTCAACAGGTTAAGGATGTACAAAAACTTAAACTTGATTGCCCTTCAAACCTTAAACCAAGGCATTGCATGATCCATTGTTGTTACAATGGCTTAGCTATTATTGAGATTCGTGATAAAGATCGCGTCAATTTTTTGCTGTGGAACCCCTCCATAAGAGAATCAATAGTACTTCCCCCTCTGGGATGTCGCGGGGATGGACGTTCTCGTTTTGGTTTGGGTTATGACTCAAGCAGTGGTGAGTATAAGATCCTTCATATGCACCAGAACCTAGATGGTCCCAATTATCCTAATGAAATTCTCGCGTTGAAAGATGGCTCTTGGAGAAGCATTGATGAACATCCTCGTGCCAGTCGTTGTTGGTTTTATGCCACGGATTATTTGCCATTTATACATGCGGCATTTCATTGGATCCAGGTTTCAATAAATTATATTGCGATGTTTTCGTTTAATATTTCAAATGAAGTGTACAAAGAAACACCTTTGTCAGAGGAAATAATAAGCTTGAGGTCAGGCATTAACAATGTTGGTGTTTCTGCGTTGGAAGGTATGCTTTGTGTTCATTCTAATCCTTTTTTAACGGGAAAGGCTACTTTTAAGGCATGGGTATTAAAAGAGTATGGTGTCAAGGAATCTTGGATGCCATTGTTAACTATAGTAATAAATACTCCGTATTTTAATGCATCACCAATATATAGGTTTGCAGATGGTGAAGTGCTATTCTGGTGCGTGAATCTTAATACTAGAGGGCACGCATTTAGGATGGCCAGTAGACCATTTAGATCATGGCCTCGATGGGTAACTAGAGGGCACACATTTAGGATGGTCAATAGACCATTTAGATCATGGCCTCGATTCGATATCTTTCGAGGTGGACAGGCTTTTACAGAAAGTTTGATATCTCCAAAGTCACTTACTTATTAGTTTCTTAATGTATGACGGAGTGGACAGACTTTTACAGAAAGTTTGATATCTCCAAAATCACTTACTTATTAGTTTCTTAATGTATGACGGAGGAACTTTTTTTTTAAAATCACCATGTTATAACCTTTACTCTTATTAGTTTATCTATTGCTCATTCAAAATTTATTACTAAATTAAAGAAATCCTAATTATAATAATACATATGGTAAGATAAGAATTAAAGAGTTAAAAATATTTACCTTTTTCGTGTGTATTTGAAAATATAGGATAAATAGCTACCCCATTTTATTTTATTTGCCAAATAAGATATTATGACAGTAACATCAAAAGATTAAATGCTACAAATACTATTGAAGTATGATAAATCAATGCAGTTAATCGATAAATAAATATTTAATTGAAGTTAGATAATTACAAAATTTTGATGTTGTAAAATAGACGTTGCTTTTTAAGTGTTTATGGGTCATGAAATGTAAATTCAGAGTTATATTAATTATTATTTTTAAATGACACTCATTGTTTTCTATTAATGATATCATTTTGTTGGATTTTATGAGTCATGCAACAAGTATTCAAAATTATCTTCTTTTTTTTTGTGTTAATTCATATATTTATTGAAATATGTGTGATCAATTATGTTTGAGCTCAAATTTTATGGGTTCATTCGTGATGACATATGTGCCGAAATTTCACAACACTTTGAATATTTTTAAACGAAGAGTTTTATAGTTCTTGAGATATCATATGGCGTGACACTGATACATATGTGTCTATAGATTCATACTTTTTTTCAACAACAGAAAGTTTATTTGTATGTATATGGCGTGATTCGTATGCATTTGAGATATTAGAAGAGACGAGCGAGATTTGTTATGTATCTGTATATATCTTAATTCACTTGGATTCAATGTATCTAGAACAAATTACACTTAATTTTGACTCATGTATTCGTATATACATGCATCTGGACGTATCTGAACATACTAAAATATGGCAAGATACGTAATATTGCAAACTACAGTGTATCTAAGTAATTACCCCCTAAATTAGCGAGATTTATGTAAGTTGCCCCAAAATTATTCATGTTGCAACACTATTATATATGTTTAGTCAGATATTTAATTGATCATGACATTATAAATTTCAACTAATTAACGTAACATATAACTTAAAATTTAACGTTTGTCCAATTTAAATGTTTAGTAATTACACCTTAGACTAAATATTACTTTATTGCTATTTTTTATTTTTATTTTTCTTTTTCATAGTTTAAAATTTAGATTTTTAATTCCATTATTTTCCGACATTACACGTACTACAAATTGGAATATATCACATGAAAATTCTGAAAGATGTCTATTACATAAAATAAAGTTAAATAAAAAAAAGAAAAGAAAAACCGTCATTGGGTCCATAAATTAAAGAAAAAGTTACGTATATATACCGTTCAGTCAATTAATTTACTAGTATGATTGAAATATACTTATAATATATGCTATCAATGTATATATTGTATAGATATGTATAATAGTATATTTAATGTAAAATATGTATGACTTATATACATTGTGTACATATTTTGTAAACTAGTTGATCGAAGTGTTTAGAGACGTAATTATCCCCAAATTAAACCATAGAAAAAATAATTAAATGATTAGAAGAGACATTAACTAGTGGATAACCACTTAAACAAACTATACGACCTTCAAAATTGGATTAGTTTCCAACTAATTAATTAAAGGGATTACTTTGTAACTAAGATGCTTAAGGGATTACTTTATGTTAATTAATATGCTTAATCTACTTTTCCCAAGGTTGTATCACACAAATAATCAAAGGAATATTACATAATCGATGTTGTTGGTTCACGCCACTAGTATATAGTAAAAGAACATTATTATTTTTCGTACTATATTATTTGCTGAGTCATATAACAGTCGATAGATTACATGATTCCTTCAATAAAAATGCAATAGTATTTTCCTTTTGATGTTGGCACGATATGATTGTTGTTGCTTTGATAGGCCCGCAATAATTTTTTCTGATATGATATAATTGTTGAATTTAAATCACAACTGACAGAATATTTTAATCGTATCAGTTAACGTTAAAAGTGGAAAATCTCTTTAAATTGTTGGTACTCCACTTGTAAATTTAGTGGAGCCCAAATACAACCAAGGCAAGGGGGGAAAAGAAGGTAAAACAAGGTGAAAATGTGAATTTAAACAAAAATAAAATAAAATAAATAGAAAAAAGAATGAAATTATAACAATAACACTACATCATCTTTATGTCATGCTAAGGTGGCATGACTAGACATTTATTTTGAAAAAAATAAAATTCCTTGACAAAATACAAATAATGATTTTGCAAACATCATCTTCATTTTCAAAAAAAAAGGAAAACAACTATTATATAATGTAATTTTTAAAGGAAAGAAACTAAATATATACATATTCAATTGTTCATTACTAAAGTTTGTAGCCTAGCTAGTAATAATATTTTATTTTTAAAAAAAAAAAAAATACCACGATGCACAAAGCATTTTATGTTATGAAAATCTTGATCAGAATTTAGGGTGTACTCTAAGGAGTGTGATGTGTAGATAGTCTATCCTAATGGATGTTACCATGGCTCGAACTCGTAATTTATAGATTAAGCAAGAATAATTTTTTCGTTGCTCGAGGTTCTCCTTCAAAGATTATAGTCTAATAATATCAGTAAATGTAATTTCAATTCCCATATTCTCTAAATAGTTAGACTTTTATATATGACCAATTGGCTGCGAAGTCGAGTTTACCAAAATAGTTTGAGGTCAAGAAAGAATTATTATTTTTAATTATTTGGTAGTATTTGCTATTCATTGAAGGAGTCAAATCTACAATATGTTTAGTTCCATATTCGAGTTTTTGAATCTGAAATATCTGATTAAAAGTGAAGATCAATCAAATCGACCTTTCGTGATAATGAAAGATTGAAGATAAGAAAAATATCCAAAGGATACTAGGTTGTCTTCATGATTAGGGTCATCCATGCCCCATAAATCGAGGAAATTATTCTTGAAATTGTCCTTGTTTTTGGGTTAAATAAAAGAATCTTATTATCCTATCACAGTTTAACAAAAAGGAATGAATAATTAACTTCCACGTAATACTTATGACACTGGTTAAAAAGAAAAAAAAATGAAAAAAAATTAATTGACATCATTCTCTTAATTAATCATATTATTCCATGATTTTTTTTTTATAATTAATCATGTATGGTCTTTATATTAATTTTTTTTGTCATCATAAACACCATGTACGACCATGGATGTGTTGCAGTATATGTGGTTGCTTCTTTCTTTATTAGATGTTTTAAATTTGAGCACTATGTATGAAAATATCCTTGGTAGGAAGTGTTATCCATCGAATGAGGTTCTACGTGACACAAATTCGGAATAGTCGGTGCATGGCTATCGAACACCGAATGGAAAAAAACATCATGTGAAGTTTTAAACAATACATCAACACAGGTTAGGGTGAGATTATTGAAATTCTTTCACTTTTCATTGTCACTAAAGATTTTGGTTTCAAACTTATGAAAATAAAGCTTTTTTTATTTGAAACGTTATCTTCATAAATGAGTCTTATAATGCATGAATTCAGACTTAATCAATTTTTTTATACGAATATCAAGCAAAAATCTTTTTAAAAAAGAGTGTCAAGTGTCCACATCATAATAGGTACGACTTGTTCCCCTTTAAATCACTTTATACATTTTTTATTATATACAAAATAATATGTTTTCCTTAGATTCTTTTGTCTAACGTAACATGATGAATTACCTGATTGTTAACAGAAAAAGCTGCTATGATTAAAAAGTATAGTACTTCGATCAAAAATATTTATAATTGTTAATTAATATATTCATAAATTTTTAAAGATTTTAGTATTATTTTTATACATAAATTTATGTTATACGTTGAAAATATTACTAGATACAGATATACTCGATATTGATATCGTAACTCTGCATCCGCTCCTTTATATTATATATATGTGTGTGTGTGTGATCATAGTAATAACTAATACTAATATGATAAGACTAACAAATTAACAAACAAAAAAGTATGATGATTATCTTTTATTTGTCTGTTTTTTTATCCTAATGACATCAAATCAGTTTAATTACTACTATATAATAAGAGAAATAATTATATATTGTTGCCTTGTGGATCCATAGTCCAACTATTTATCATTACTTGATTGAACCTTCAAACAATATTAGTAATTAATCTTGTACTATTAGATATCATTTATGGCTTATTAGAGGTTAAATCTAGTATGTGAATGTATCATCCTTTCATATATAAGATTATTATGTAAATTTCTATGATAATTACTACATAGTTGATTATCCAATAATATCAACTATTCTTACTATTGTATAATGTATACAATTAGGGGTCCTTTGGTAGTTGGTCGTTAGAGTTGTGTAAGGTATTAGTAATATTAATATAGAGATTAGTTAAGCGAGAATATGATTAGTTATGTTTGAATTTAGTTATTCATATATTGATTAATTCATATTTTATATCTTGCATAAAATAATAAAAATAGATATTTTTACAACTTTTTATGTTGATTTATAAATTTCAAATCAAATATTGTATTAATTTTATACATGAATAACTTACCTTGCTAACTAGTTATCGAACAAGGTACTACTTATACATGATTTAATTCATCCACAACACACCTAATAGCGAGATCAATCATGTAATATATATATAGCCTCAACCCTTTCCTTACGATGATTCGTGCCTTGCTCATGGTAATTATACAGGAGCAAATATTGTAAATAAACACCAAAAAAATATTTTATTCCACCCAAATAATCATAACAAAACCCTAAAAATTAAATAATACCTCAAATGAAAGGAGGCTTTAATTAACCAACTGTGTATATATATATAACTATACTTCATAACCTCTTTTATTCAACTTCTTCTTCTTTTTCTTCTATTTCTTCCTTATTTCAATTCCATTTTCTCCAAAACCCTTTAGAGATATATACATATATTTTCCTCCTTTATATTTTACTTGAAGATTCGTTTTTATGCTATTAGCTATTCTGTTAGATTCTTCTTTTCCAAACAGGAACAATCGATTTACAAATCTCATTAATCACAGAATTTAGTGAGTGATACATAGTTATTTTCGCTTCACTTCCCTCCTTCGATTGGTCAAATAGTGTCTTTGATTGACACATTTACAGTTGTTATTTGCAGCTGCAGCATCATCAAGATTCACATAAAATAGAAATAATGTGGAGTCGGAAAAAAAATTAAAGTTGCTTCTAAATTCTGTCTCCATATTTTTATTTTTTCGAAAATGAGAATCTTGATGATGCTGCATCGGCAAATTTTGACTTTTTTATTCTCTAATAAAATAGTGAATTAAAGGAATTCAGGATGATCTTGACTTTACTATTTATTTTGGTAAGTATTCAAAATTGGACTTTGATTTTATGCACTTATAGTTTTAGTTTATGCTTTGATTAATATCACAAAGTATTCTGTTTTTTTTTCAGTTTGATTAATAACAGAAGCTGCATATAGTTGAAATTATAGGTGAAAGGTATAAATTTATGACTCTATTTTCTTTGACTATTGACTCATCAATATTTGAATTTTATGGATTAAGACGATAACTTCAAGTGTTAATAGCTTGGATATAGTTCAAGGTTATAAGTTGAGTAGCTCAGAACTATTATAAAACTCTTTGAAAATCTTCAATAAATGACGTGGGATAAATATAACATTCTTTTTTTATACATGTAAATAAAAGGTGTGCATATGCACCAGTTGAGGAGGTGTGAGAGGTTAGCTGTAACGAGAATTAGTAGAGATAAAGGTACATCGAAGAAGAACTGGGGGCGGTGATTAGACATGATCTGGCATAACTTCAACTTACTTAGGACATGATCTTAGATAGAAAGGTGTAGCGGTTAAAAATTAGGGTAGAAAGTTAGTAGATAGGAGAGTGTAGATTGTCGTCTTTTCGATGGAAGAGGCAAGGGGCTAGCCCCATCTCTTCGTAGCCTTATTAGTGGTATGTACGCAGTGTTTATTAATCATGTAGTTTCTTATTCTTCATGGTGTTTATAACCTTGCTTTGATTCTTTTGAGTTGAGGGTCTATCAAAAACCGTCTTGATTTTTACCGTCAAAAGGCAAGAGTAACACTTGTTTATTTAATTGATCGCACGTCATGATCAGAAGCAGAAAAAAATAATGAAGATCAATAATGATCATCATTAATTTTGTTTATGTAATTAGTCTCATAATCTATTGTTTTAGTCAAACTGTCACAATTATTATATGTGGAATCATCTTGACTTTTCCCTCAGAATATATTTGGTTACGAATCTAGCCACGATGAAGGATCCAATTGATGGATATACTGTCAAATTTCATTTGAGATCCTGGTTAAAGGAATGAGCATGTACACTAAAGATGCCTATATATAAAGGATGATATGAGTTATGTTATTTTCTTTTAATAGCACATAATCTCTCATTTCTATTTTTCTTTTGTTCTTTAATCAGCTTGTAAGTTCTTTTATGATCAATACAAATCTTAGTTTGTTACATATCTCGTTTCAAATCACAATTCTTTTGATTGATTTGGGGCTTAGTGTTCAGTATTTGTACAAGAGATCTTATCCATCTCACGATGTTTCATATCACAAATTGTAATAATAGAAAGAGCCAAACAATTGAAGAAAATTTTAGTAGTTCGTAAATTATACAACAATGTTTTTTTCTATTTGTTTCTTGAAATAGGATAAGCACAAAGACCAAAGAAAAAAAAAGAATATTCCCAGAATATATATACATACGCAGTCTAGGGATAAATTGCACAAAGTTTATGGGCAAATTTGATATTTTACCCTTCAACTTATATTCTCGTTTTGGCTTATACTGTATTGTTTTTAGGAAAGAAGGACAAATATATCCTCGAACTATCGTAAATAGTATGCAAATACCCTTCGTCATACTTTTGGGATATTGGTGCTCCTGCCGTCCAAAAACTAAAGCATATATACTCCTCATACTAACGTACATACACGTGTCATAATCTTATCCATCGACCCGATATTTATTAAATATCGCATTGATGTATAAGATTGTGTTATGTGTTCCTATTTAGGCTTCCGTTAGAGTGAAGGGCATTTATGCTCTAGTTTTTGGACGGCAGGGGCACCAATGTCCCAAAAGTATGACGGAGGGTATCTGCATACTATTTACGATAGTTCGGGATATATTTGTTCTTTTAATCATTTTGTATGCGAAACACGCACATGTAGCTATTGCATAGGAGCGGGGGGTTTACCCTGTGCGCACCTAAAGGATAGCAGCTGCGGGTTTCCTTTGTTATCAACAAAAAAAAAAAAGGCACATGTCTGATCTTATTAATTTAGATTCACATTACATTAAGCTTTTCCTACTAAGAATTTCTTAATTCAAAGAACTTGAACTCTCCTTACTATAATTTTTTTTACTCAAGTTACTCAAACTCAAAATATCTAATCATAAATGACGATGAAATCTCATCTATCTTATCACATCGCAGGTGACTTATGAACCCTAGTTCATGAAAGTCCCTTTTTGTTAGGGCATATTTTTATCTTAATAGTCAAATTCTTTTCATGTAATAAGTCAGAAGAATCTTTGGGGGATAAGTTGTTTTTTTAAATAATAATTTTCTGTTTAATATGTAAAATGAGAAAAATGAATTTTCTTAACCATTTGAAAATGGGGAACAATCCGTACAATATATGATGTGGAATACCATTTTCCTTTTAAAGTTTTTTTTTCTTTTGGCTTTATAAAAGTCATTTCTGATGTGGAAATTAATTTGGAATAAATTTTCACTAAAATTAAAGATAATTTATGCCCACTTTTTGATAATGAAAATTTTTCCACTTAAGTTTGAGGGACTAAAAACCGTATTTTTGTTAATCGAACACGTAATATATGTATTATTCCATCATTTCAAGTATGTATAATCGGATTTGCTATTTAGTTGTTGTGCACCTTTCTATTTAATATTATTTTATATCGAGTTAATAATGACTATATGAGATAAACATTTGTTTAATGAAAAATGATTTTTTCCTTTGGTATAATAGTTGGACATCCAATTACTATAAGTGATCATATATTTAGGTGCATGCACCTCATTGGTTGTGGAACGATGCAAGCTAATATAACTCCAATCACAATCAGATGAATACTTATTTATATCGAGTATTCACATCAAACTAATGTGACTTGACTTACTGTAGTTAAGTTATTTAATGTAGTAAATAATACATGTTGTTTAATCATTGGTAATTAAATAATAGTTATATATAAATATACACGTGATATTCACTCATTAATTTGATGTAAACGTCCTATGAATCCTCTTGGGACAACTCAAGAATAATTACTCCAATAAATGAGCCAAAGTGTACGTAGGTTTATTAGACTCTATAATCGATCTTTTATGTTATGCTATGTAATATTATACGTTATTTATAATAAAATTTTGCTATATCAGTAAAAAAATATTATAAAATATGATGTCATTAGAGAGATTTGAATGTATCTACTTGTACTAAAGGACTATTGATTCCATTGAAATGATATATGCTCATAATAACTAGCACTATCATTTTTTTATGTTTGCAAATTCAAATTTATAAATATATTTTAAAACTAGTTCAAGATCTTTAATAAATTTGAAGGAAAACTTTTTGCAAATTGTATGTCAAATCATGTCAATTCAATATGAATCACAAAGTGTTGCAAGATTCTCTCTTTTTCCCCTTTTTTTTTTCTTTTTTGGATAAATGTCCCCATTCCTATCATTTACCTTATTTTCCAATATTTATTTGACCTTAATTTTTATTTATTTTTTTAAAAAAAAAACTAGCATAAATTCTCTATTTGGACCCCCACAACCAATTTTTGAGGTGGAACATCGTCACAAAGCAAGATAGACTCATGATACTTTGTCAGTTGTGATTTGACTCAGCAATAATATCTCGTTAATATCTATTATATCTGATGTAAAGTCGATGTATAAGCTATTTATTGTGATTTGACTCAACGACACTATCGTACTAGAAAATATTCTTGCTCCCTTATTATAGAGGTGGAGTATTTAACACCATCCATTTCGTAGTATTTATTGATCATTGCTTATCTTTTTTTTCTTTTTTTTTGCAGCTCTTCAACTTTAATTTAACATAAACATATATAATATACTTGTGTGAATCAATTACCTTGGGAAAGTAGATTAAGCATATTAATTAGAATAAAGTAATCATCTAAGCATCTTAGCTACAAAGTAATCTCTTTAATTAATTATTTTATTAGTTTAATTATTAGGTTAATTAAGCCTTTTTCGAAATTGGAGATCTAATCTAATTCCAAAGTCTTACCTTTGAAGTGGTTATCCACTAGTTAATGTCGTTAGCTATATTCTTTGCAACTTGCAATCACAAGAAACGCGGGATAAAATAATTCCACATTATATTTCGAGATTGTTATTCTTATTCTCACCCCACATATGAAACGATCCCTAAAATATTAACAGTAAAACCATCGGAGTAGTAACATAGTAGTAAATACTTCTTCATCTTTAACTTTGGTTCTTGGGTTCGAGCTCTATGTGTGTTTTATTTTTAACGTGGAACTTTCTGATGTAAATTCAAATTTAAACGAGGTATAATACAAATTTTGAACATTGTGTGGATATATATTAGTAATATAGACACTTGGTTATATAAGGTATTTTCAAATAGAACTTTGGTCTCTTGATAGTAGGGTTTGTTACTATATAGATACTGAACATCAGGAGAGCTATGCTTGAATGTTAAAATTGGCGATTGTCTCTTTTTGGACAATTATTTATTAAACAACTTATTATTATTATTGCAACATATGAACTTTTTGGGCTATGGTCTAAAAATCTCTTTTGAGCAAACTAAAAATTATTTGACAAAATGTTATATGACAGTCTAATATTTTGTTTGTGAGCGTACGAAATATATGAGCGGCTCGAGTCTAATGTTAGAGGCCCAAAGATGAATATTAAATTTGGGCCACATGTTCTTATGGGCCTATAGTTGGACAATTCCAGAGGCCCAATTAGTGCAACACTGAACACTCAACAGAACAATTAGAGGCCCAAGTTTTAAAAGTTCAAATTTCTCAATGTTTTTCATATCAATCCCATAATATGTATATATCTCGATGCACTAAACTCCCGTTATATGAGGGGGTCCACCATAATCATATGTCCAGTTACCAAACTATAAGTCTCGTACTTGTATATCATCAAGGATTGTGATGGAATGAATAGAATCTTTTCATTTTTAGGATGCAAATTCGAGTCTAAAAAATCGAAAGAATCATAATATGAAGTTCTTCCATTGTGCGAATTCAAATTAGTCGAACGACAAAAAGGATTTACATGTTATTTTGGCTACTTGATTAAAGTATATTGAACCATTAGATCTGGGAATATTTTATTATTTAATAGATGCACTAAAAGTCTAGGATATAATTTAATTTTGCATATTTAATTATGAGAAAATGGTCTAAAAAACTCCCAATCTATACCCGAAATCCCAACTACACACTCCAACTTCACGGATGTCCTATTACCCCCCTGAACTTCATATTTCTCTATTTTCTACACACTTAAACGCTGACCTCAACACATAAACAAAACAGATAGTCCACGTGATTTGCACGCGCCGGGTCCCCATTTCTGTTGATGATCAAAGGATTTTGCTATGTATTTTGAACTTGATTTCGTAGTTATCAACTAATTTTGGGTTTGATTCATCCATACAAAGCTTATTCAAGTTTTCATTTGCCATTTTTGATGAATTTCGAGAAAATTCAAAATTCAAATTAGA
>JAJOOO010000012.1:0-36757 GCA_029582685.1 Solanum piurae | reverse complement strand
CTGAGGAGACCGATGAGGATTAGGTGAGGAGAAATGAGGATGAGCATGGGATTGTGCTTACACTTATGGTGTTGCAGGCCACTGAGGAGATGATTCTCAAAGCTACCTTGGAGAGATCCGTTCAGGAGACCTCCGCAAATGGCACCTATGGAGTCTCTTTAGATTCTTCCATTCCTCCCATGATGTGTAGGGCACTAATGCCCTAGCTGATGCCAAATTGCTGCTACATGTGATACTATTATCGGGCTTTGCCCCAGATTATTCTACTCCTCTAGAGACTCCTCCCGTTAATAGAACTCAATAAGCTTAGCCTTTCAAGGGGACATTATGACTCATCCTCCCGTACTTTGTACTTTTTCATTGAGGAAACTACTTTTATTTTTTTTGGGGGTAAGGGCCTTTGTGTTAATATTCCCCTTTTGCTTTTTATTTTGTTATTTTTATGTTTTGGATGATTGTAGTTTTTACTTTTGCTTATATTAGAGTGTTTCATTTGGTTTTTGTTTATCTCTTGTTGCCTCTTTTGTTTTCCCTCAAATTTGAAACTACCCCATAAATTTTGGAAATCATGAAATTCTTGAGTTTTCATTGATAATATTTTGAGGATCAATTATGTTCATTATCAATGTCTTGAAAATTACTCATGATGAGCATGATATATAATGTTGGTGTTGCAAGAATAAAATTGACGTTGTTGCACTTTTGAGAGATCTCTTTGAATCTTTTGTTGACTAACTGTGTTTTGATGTGAGCCTTGAAATGAACATCATACATACGCTTTTTATCTTTTCGGTTTGTGCTAAATGAGTGTATTTTGAAGTGCCATGTGTGGTTCAGTCTTACATGAAAGCATGTGTGTGGAATCCTAGATTTTTTTTGTTAGTCTAATTATCTAAACCTTGGTAAATTTAAGTCATGATCTTGGGCAACAATTCTAAGAGGGAACCCAAGTTTCCATATATATTGTGACTACTTTTCTAGGCTGTACATCCATTTTTGCATCAGTTTGAGCCTAAATCATTTGTTGACAAAACCAAATTTAAACATCTTGAGCCAAATTGTCCCCACCTTTTAACCCAAAATTCTTTTTGAAGAATTATTATGTTTGAATAGCCAACTTAGGCCAAAAGCCTAAGCTGGGGTGTGGAAGGGAAGGAGGAATGCAAGCCCATTGAAAAGTCAGTTTGAGTGAGTGAAAAGTCAGTTTGAGATCTCAAATGAAAAAAATAAAAAAAGAAAGGGAAAATAAATACATTGCGGTGAGCTATAAATGAAAAAAAGAAGTTGATGAAATAATGGGGATTCCGAATAAAGTGAGTGAAAAGTCAATTTGAGTTCTCAAATGAAAAAGAATGAGATGTAGTTGAGAAGAGGTGAAGAAGATTGCAACCATGCTTTGAAAAGGTAAAGTCACTAAGACAAATTGATAATACCCTAACCCTCATCTCCATTACAAGCCTAAAAGACCCTTGAGATCTTGCATGCACTAGGCTGTGTGATGATTGAAAAATATGGGTAAACCTCTGGGACGAAGCTTGCATGTATTTCTCTTTTGAGAGAGTGAGAGTTACATAGATTCCTTATTTCTTTGTTGATTTGCTTTGTAAGAACATGCAATCATTCTTGATGTGAGGGAACTTGAATGTATTTGTTGAAACGTGGTCCTGCATTAGAAAATAAGCTATAGTGAGCCCAAGATGGTGTTAAAACCAACTAGTCATCATTTGAAACTTTTTGATCATGATTGAGTGTAGAATGTTGTTGAGAGTAGTCTTGTAATGACACTTGCATGTTAGGCGCTCTCATTGAATAATTTTGTAGACACCCTTATTGAGCTAATTGTGTTCTTGATTTTCTTGAGGAGAAACAAAAGTTTAAGTTGGAGGTATTAATGAGTGGTAAAATTATACTCATTTGAGGCCAATTTAGCTCGACCATTAATGTCCTCAATACCTAATTATGTCTTATTCTAATGATATTTTGATAAATTACAGCTAAGAAGGCAAAAGTAAAAGAAAAGGATCAATGTTTGAAAGAATGGCAAAAAATGTACAAAGAAGTGTAAACAATACTTTGATGATCACCAAACAATAAAGGTGGATCTCATTGTAAGAATGACCTCGCCCAAAGTAATGATGCACAACACTTAAATTAATTGAGGTAGGTCGGTTAACTCATAAAAGAAAAGGCGACTCACTGAATAAGAAGGGACAACTTGTTATCCATTGCCAAAAGTGACAGTGCAGGGAAAAAAATTGAAGGCTTGAAAGGCGAACTAAGTGTGGTACTCAGAAATACACTGAATGTGAAGGGAAGACTCGAATGAACTCAGCGACTGAGGTTCAAACACCTGAAGTTTAGAGAAAGAAAACTGAGCTAGAGAGGAATCGGTGATCCACCCATTGTGATCGTCTTTCCCGACTTATGTCACTAAATGGGTAGCATATTGAGTTTCGGACCAAATTTTGGGAAACTATAAACAACCCAATGGTAAGAGAAAAATAGAGGTCATATAAGTTGTAATAGTTTTTGGTGTATGCACAAGTGAAGAAAATACACTTTACCTTGTGAATAACACTTTCTAGTTCTTTTTTGGGGTTTTTCAACTTTGTTTTTGAAATTGACAAATTGAAGTTGAATTCAAAGTGGGTTTCCTGGTAATTGCTTAATTTCATGTTACCCATGACTACCCATGACTGCTTTCCTGAAAGGCATAATTGGTTTATTTTTTGTGATGGGTGGCTAAAATCCCAAGATATAGGAGGTGCAATTATGGGGTTTGGTGTTGATTTAATGTTGTGGGTATTTGTTATGCACTATTTTTGTTGCTGTTCGTACATGAATTTTGGCTTATTAGCATGAGGTAATTTATGGGTTAAGGTTGCAAACTTAATTCCTACTTCCGATCTCAGATCGTTGCTGTAAAGAGATTGATTAGAGTGGGTATTTAGTCCGATACTAGAAATTTAGGTTTAATGTCTATAACTTGTTTGAAAATAGAGGTTATGGGTCGTATCTATTTGCCCTATTTCTGCATCAAAATAGAGAATAGAGTAAAGTATTGGGTTGTTTAGTATAGCATATATATAAAATCGAAAGGAGATTCTATGCAAGGATGCTATGAGATCGAAAGAAGATTAGTATCATTGAAGATGACCCGGCCTATTCATGAATGTTCACCACTATAATGAAACACAATTACCCCTATGTGACATTGATATCCAATCCATGCACCCCTATATTGCTTATTACTTTTGAAATTTTCCGAAATATTTGTTTAATTGTTACCATTGATAACAAAATACTTCTCTTTATAATGGTGGAATCATCCACTCACTTGTTTTTACTACTACAAAAATTGACTTTACAATCCAAATTTCTTGATAAAAAATTTCTACAATATTCAATTCTCTGTGAGATTCGACTAGTGACTCTTAGTTGGGTATTTTTATTGACGACGATAGAAGCCTCTTTTGATTGTTTTTGAAGAGTACATTTGAGCATTATCACAGAGAAGGAAATAAAGAAGGTAAAAAAGGGAACTTGAATCTACTCTGCACGATGAGTCTCCACAAGGTGAAGACAAAATACTTTGATGAGTTGCAAAATCCTCTAGGAGAGAAGGGTCTGATTAGGAAAATCTGGAAACGAACGAACTTCATATTCTATAACTCATTTGGAAGATTTGAGCGCAAGAGGGGATAGTTTCCTAAAGGATAAGTAAGGGTTAATAATGTACACATTCTAAGAGAGAGAGGAGACATGTGATATTCATCTTAAAGGATTGACAAGCGTTAAGGTGGTCTTAGCTTGCTCATAACAAATTCCTTAAATCAAATAACCGTTATTTGTGCGAAATCCGAGATGAATTTGACATCATGGGGAGCATAATCTTGGTCTCTTTTATTTGATAACGAAAACTTTGAGACTATCATTTGCTACTTATGCTACTCGATTATAGTTACACATTGTTACTGGAACACTAAATCAAACCCAATATTTACTATACACATTTTTATTTTCTGGAAATATCAACCACAAATGAGTATAAGAGCTAGTAGACTTATTTCTTCTACATTTCCTGTGGGATCGACCTCAACTCTTGTTAAGTTCTGTAATTGATTTCGACCATTTATACTTCTTAAGTGAACTGTAAGTTTGGACAAATTAGTTTTTCATGAAATTCATCTCCTTTTCGATTACCCATGCATGCAAAATCATTGATAACTTGTGCTTGTAAATGTTATCTATAACACAGTGGAATGCTTGCATATCTCCATCCAAGTTCCTTCTTCTTGGTTAAAATTGTGAGTTGCAGTTAGCTGTCATTGTTATTGATTGACATGCGAAGATGGAATTCTCCAAGCGCTTTTAAATAGATTATAAGTTAATTTCTTAATAGTGGTCCTTTATTAAGCGTACTTATTTTAGAATATGCTAAATTAAAATGGTAAAAAAATCTGTTATATTTCAAATAAATAAAAGTACTCTTAGTTTTTAGAATACTGTTATAAAAAGTGATTTAGCACATTATTTTTTTTATTTTTGTTTTATAAAAGATCCACGCTTCATCAAGTCAACTATCAAGGTGAGGGATACTTAAGATGTATATTTTCAGCAACAAAGAAGGCATAAGGGATACATTTTTGTTATAAGTTATAATTAAGTTATTTTAAACTAAAAAACGTAATTCAATGGTCATTTTGTTTAATTTTCGCATTGTTGTGCAACAGAAAATAAGGAATTGGAGTTCCAACTAAAATAAGGGGGCTTCAATGTAGCTCCCAAAAGTCCATCACTTTTGAATTTATTTGTGGATCATTCAAACACGAATATATCTATTTTAGGGTAATTTTCAATTTATCTTTTGAATTAATGATTTTATTTTTTATCTCTAAACATATTAAGTAATTAAAAATAAATTTGTCCAATATACAATTGACATTAAAATAATAATCGCATGATACAATTTATTTCTTACGAGGAAAAATATATTTACAAGAAAAAATTCGAAGCATACAAATTATGTTTTAAAAGTCATAAATTCAATTTCAGAACATTATGTATTAAAAAGTCAAAATCTATAAGTTACGAAATGACTTAGTTTCTATAGAACTAATATTGATGGATACATACGTTTACTTTTAAAACCACAAACTTATCTCTTAGTGACATAACTTATCCTAATGAGCTTTTGTCAAATAAGATAAAAGTTCTCTAAACTCATATTGGACAAGATAAAATGTTCTCTATACTTATGTTGAACATGTAACTTATACTCTCTGAATTAGATGCTACATAACTCATGCTGAACAAGGCAATTTAGCTCTAAATTTTTTCATTCCAAAATTAGGTCATAACTAAAAATACTTTAATCTAATTTTTTTAATTAAATTTTAAAAATCAATTCAATGGACAAAACTAAATACCACAATTAAAATATGATTTATCTGCGCAAAACTTGTTTGTTTGGGCAATGTTAGAAGAGCCCATCATATAATTGAGTTTTGGCCCACATTGGAAGTGCCCTATCATCTGAGTGAGTTTTGGCCCACGTTGGAAGAACCCTATTATATGAGTGATAAAATAACCTGATAGTTGGGATATAGGGTACACAAAATAAAAATTTAAGGAAAGCAATTAGAGGCGGAGGCGGAGACGGAGACTAGAAGGAAGAGAGCAATGAAATTTCTGGGATGGAGATATGCTTTAATAATATGAGGAACTTTTTTAGAGGCAATCATAGATTCTATCTTATTCATCGCACTGAACTTCACTACAAGGTCTTATGATCTTATTTTTCTTACTCTATGCTTGTTTGTTTATGCGAAAGAAAGATCATATGTATAAATTATTGTTATATTATTGTAGGATATGTGGAACGAGAGATTGAAGAAGCTTGAGGAGCAGCTCAAAATAAAGCAAAGTATGTAGACACATATATACCCCCAATCAGTTTGTACCCTCTTGAGATATAGGTATTTCTAAACATTGAATTGCTAATTTGTTCATTTTTTGTAGATTATAGCTTAGATAAGCTTTGAATTAGATTCTTGTGTATCTGGTTGATTATGATTTGGAATTCAATCCAGATTGCACGCTCCAATAACAATGAATAATTGGGTATGGAATTGATGTTTTTGAATTTAGGGTGAATTTCTTGTGTAAAGTTTATGTCTTGTTGATAATAACTTATGTTTTTGCTCTAAAATACAATGTGTTCAGTAGATATCTTACTTGTGAATCAGATAACATGAGGGTCTTATTTAGGTCTTGTTCATGCTAAAATGAATTATATCGTTAAGTTTGACAATTGTGAATTATGAATTTTGAGTCATGGTAATTGCCTTTAAACTGAAATTACTTTCTAACATCGGGTGATCAATCAATATCCATATATATTATTTCTAGTATTCAACATAAAAAAATAGTGTGTGGGTAAAAAACAATGGTTGCCCAAGCACCTAGTAACATTTATTTAGGTCTCCACTATACCCTACTATAATAAAGACCATAGAAGTCAAGAGAAGAGGTGTCGACTCATGTTTATAAAAGTAAACAATTTCTCTGTATTTTTTTATTGGAGTTAAAAATCTCCTATAAAATATGATATGTCCAATCCATACAAGTTTGGGTAGGTTATTGTAGTGTTCATGGAAGTGTAAAAAATTGGCAAGGCTTGCTTTGCTTAAACATGAATTGTAAGCGAACTCCTCTCTTTATTGAAGTGAAGCGCAATTTAACTGAAAAAAGACCAACATAAATAGAGAGAATATGTAAGCAAAAGTTCGAATTATAAGCTAAAAAGTAGATATCACAAAATCAAAGCTATTAATGGTTAAACATTTATTTCTTGTTCTTCTAAATGATCTACTTGGAAATGATTGTTAGAATCTTGTATTTCTCCCTTACCATTATATTTCTCATCATTTTCTTCAACTCCATTAATTATAATCTCCCTTATAAAAATCTCTTTCACATTTCCTTATCTGATAAATCTATATCACAGTTATCATAAAAGAGTGATTGATTGAAATTTAATAATGCATTGAGGCCCTTTCATCGTAGAGCTCCGCTTCACGCTTAAAGTGGTGAAGCGAGTGCTTTCCTAAATACTGGGTTAATACCCACTCATTTATTAACTCAGTCCATCCTGACCTCTAAAATTTTAGTCTATTTAAAAGTTAGATTGTTGTGATTGCGTTTGTGAGCAAGACGTATGTCTGAAAGAAAGCGAATTAAATAAAGTATTTAGTAATTTTTTTAGTAGCTTTATGTATTTTATTATAAAATAGGATTTTTTTATTTGTTTCACAAGTATTAGGCTTAGCAATTGTTATTTATCTAGAAGAAGATTTATGTTTCCTAGTTTCATATGGATTAGACTTCTTATTGATGTAATAAGACTCCCTATTTAAAAGGAATTTTGTGGAATAAAAAAGGTCGTATTTTAATATTTAAAACATGTTATTGGAGTTCCCTCATCCATTGAAATCTTATGATTCAACATTTCTTTAATGAGTTGAAGTTATATTCAAAATAGTTTGTTCTAGGAATTCGAAAAAAGACAAAGAAAAGTCAAAGTAAATTGATTTATGTTTTCCTGTTCATCGTCCTATGACTTGATCCGTCTCTAGAACTCCTAACAATTTGGTATTGGGGCCTGACACAATGAGGTCATTTCAAGATTCCAAGAAGAACATGGAATCCATACTAGCCACTATATATAATATGCAGAGTTGAATAACATTAGTGATGGTAATGGGGTAGTTTTGGGTGGGGCGGGGAGGTTTGAGCTTAACCGACAAATTTTTTAATCTACCCCGCCCTGCCCCGCATAACCGTTTTTTCATTGTCAACCCACCCCACCCTGCCCCGCATAGACCCGCCCCGCATATTTTTCTAATATTTTCTTTTTCTAGTTAAGTTTGATAGTAAAAATAAAATTCATAAAAATAAATTCATTTTTACATTAAGTTGTGTTAATTTAATAGGAAAGTGACTTAAAATTTCAAGAACTCCAATTATCAACTCCATGATAATTATGAGTTCAATAATTATCATCCTCCTGTCTTAGGGGAAACATTTAAATAAAACTTGATATGCTTGGCCATAACAACACTTCTAGTGTTTTTTATGCTTCTCCATCCGAAACTTCATTATCAACTTCTGCTCCTCCATGTGTTAATCTTGAGGTAGTTATGAGCCAGAGTGCATAATCTTAAACAATAGTATTCATTTTCTGTCTTTCTTGTTCAGTGCTTGTATTTCTTTATGGAGATCTTCAAATGCCTCTGTAACACCTCAGAAATCAGACCTAGAAAAAAAATCAGAAAATTAGAAGCTACGGGCACCACCTATGGACCGTGGGATGACTTACGGTCCGTAGATGGACACTGCAACCCAGATCAGAAAATCGGCTAAGTCTAGACCCACGGACAGACATACGGTCCGTAAGTCAGACCACGGTCCATTGTCTGTGTCCATGGATCAAGACCCTTTTACCCAACCTCTGACATGAACTACAGCTGACCAGCACGGACCGTCGTTCGATCTATGGTCCATAGGTCTGACAGTAGGTGAGGGTCAGCAACCAGTTAGATGAAAATTGTAATTGGGTCAACTTCAGATGGTCATAACTCTTAGCACATAAGGTATTATGTGTCCCATGACTTATGCTATGATAGATAATTGAATTCTCTTACCAACACCACCGAGTTTGCTAAAATCCGACCTCCGAGTAAAAAGTTATGCTCGTTTTGGTGAAGACCTGTCGAGCAGGCTTGACTTACGGACCCAATCTACGGACCGTCGTTTGACCTACGGCCCGTAGGTCCAATCCGTCGGTCACTCCGACAGCAATTAAGTCAGGGGTCTTTTGGTCTTTTCCTTTTTCGTTGGACCCCTAAAATACGTCGTTTAGACCCTAAATCATGAGGTTTTAGTCAGTTTAAGCCTAGAAACAAAGCTAGAACTTATCTAGCTCAAGTCATTAATCATACTTAGAAAAATTAGAGCGTTAAGAGGAGAAAGAAGTCAAGAACCCTAGTTCTAGAACGCAACAAGGTTCCATCAGTTCCAGCCCCGAAATCAAAGGATTTCTCCGTGAAATTCATCACCATGTATGTGGGATTTCACTAGTGGGTTCCTTTCGCCCATTAGGTCCCTGGAATTCTGTCAGATTCTTCATTCCATGATTATGAACAGACCTAGCATTTCTAGAATTTCAACAGATCATCTTGAATTAGTTATTTAAATGCTCCAAATCAGATTATCATATTTGTACTCAGTTTATTGCATGAATTTCAGAACCCTAGTTATGTATTTCTTTAGTTCTTGAATTACACATGCTAGGTCAGATATTTCAGTTATTCAGATATACATGCTCCAATTTTGAATGCCACATTATCAGTATACTTCAGCATAAACCCTATTTTGAGTTATAAATCTTGAGAAGCTTTTTTTTTACAACACTTGAGTTTTAAACTGAGTTTTCGAGAAAGTTAAGGTAAGTTTTGAGAAAGAGCTTATAAAACATGATTAGTATGACAATCGAGTAGGTCATCAATGTATGAATAGTATGGTATCTAGATATACCATCAATGTTTATGCAGTATGACTTCCCAAGTCATCAATGATCATAGTATAATATGATTTTGAGTTGTTTTCTAATAAGGAGTTTTCAAGTATGAGTATCTATATGTCAGTATTTTGAGCTATTCAGTATTTCAGTCATAATGTATTCAATTATACATACCTCAGTTTATGAATGCATCATTATCAGATTAATTGGTGCATTCTCAGATTTGCATGTTCAGTTTTGAGCTATCCATTATATATAGAAACTCAGTCATAATGTGTTAACCACTTAATCTATTGGGAGTAGCATAATACCGAGTTGGACTAGGGTTCAACGTACCCATATAGTCCCAGAATTATGAGCCACGTAGGTGTAAGTCGCCTATGTGGGCAATATCAGTTAGTGATCACGCCAGTCATGCCTCTATACCTTTGGCCGGGTATATTGGATCCTTTCGATGGGGTGTATACATCGGACTCCACATTTAGCTCATGTTGTTTTATTGTCGGTTATTAGTAGCTCCCACAGTTCACTCAGATTCTATTGCATTGACCTCATTTATAGTACAGTCAGTATTCAGTTTCAGCATGTTATAAATTTGGTCATTGCATTCAGTTAGCTCAGTATTCAGTATCTATATCATGTTCAGATTATGCTCTTGCTTTATTGCTCGTTCAATTATATGTTTTTTTCAGCTTTATTCTATCCTGCATGCTCAGTACCTTTCAAGTTCTGACGCATACTCTGCACTACACTTTCTCGTGATGTAGGTACAGGTTCTCAGCATCCAGATCACACTTAGATCGGTTCCCGATCTTTAGTTCAGCAGCATCAGTTGTGAGTCCTTATTCTTCGAGGACTAGTGACATGTTTATCATTATCGATTTTAGTCTGTAGTTTCAGTTTTGCTAGATCTAGTTGGGGCATGTCCCAACATTTCTAGTCAGTTTAGAGGCTTATTTCAGACATATTAAGATTCAGCTTAGTATTGAGTTAATATCTTCTTTGTATTAAACTCATAAGTTTTTCATTTATCTCAGTTATAGTATATGGGTATTCCTCATCTTTTCATTTTAATTCTGATTTATCTTCCGCATCAGTTTATTATCTTTAGTATGCTCATGATCATGCCAATAGGGTTAGATTGGGATCACTTGTGGTCCTAGGTTCTGTGTCCGCGTCTCGGGGGTAGCTCGGGGCATGATAGCCTCAAAGACATTTGATTTGACATCAAAATGATCACGTTGACGATCATTTAGTGTCATGTAAAAAAAATCAATTATTTTTCTATACTTGTGGAATCATTAGAACATGGTTTTCCTCTTGATGAAAATAGTGTAACACCAACATGTGCTCCGGTTCAAGTTGCAAACTTATCTGCTTGTTGGGACAAACTAATTTTCTTTTTGAGAAACTAATAGTGCATGCTTTCTCAAACTCAATTAACTTCATTTCAATCTTTTGGTTACACTTTTTGGTCAGGTTTTCTATTTCAACACAAAATAATTATAGAAGAAAAATATATATATGGAAAACATGACCAATAAGCAAAAGATTGAAATAAAGTTGATTGAGTCTTAGAACGCAAGAACTGATTTCTCGTAAAGGAAAAAATATTGTTTTAGTATTCATATAATATTACAACTTGGATTGAAGTATATGTTGGTGTTATGATTTTTTCACAAGTGTAGAACCATGTTTCTATTTACAAGTAAACAAAAAAAATATTTTTTTTTGAGAAACTAGAAGATCACTACCATAAACATGTTGAGGGAAGATTGAATGTCTTTGATGCTTTTGAAGATCCTCGTAAAGAATTTCGAAAGCTCTTAAACATAGAAATTTGCATAAAAACCAAATGTACAACCAAGTGACCCAATTGTTAGTCCCAAAAAATAATAAATAATTTGCTACATGAATGCTCTTAATGACTAATAGAAGGCATTAACACATAAATAACCTGGAGGGTCATTACACCCATTTGAGACAAAGCATTGAAAGGAAGAACTACCAAACATTAGCTGTTAGTGGGCAGTGCAAAATGAGGTGATTCACTTTTCATTGGTTTTTTTCACATAGGTAGAATCCTTTGATAAGAATAATGCCTCTCTTTTTGAGTTTATCTAGGATCAGACATGCAACTTTTTAGGGGTCTAGGTAAAATAATTAACTCTATGAGGTTTTCTAGTTCTCCCAACATGTTTCTGGGGCTGGTCCTTAAGCACACCATCCATGCTTGTATCTTTCTTTCACAGTGTAATCACCCATCTTCCTATCTGGGGCAATATCCAAGTTTTACCCTCTAATGAAACAAAGAGATGGAGGAGCTCATTGACTTTGTAGTCTTGAGGATTCCTTCCGAAAGAAGTTGCGTTTATTATTACTTTTTAGACTTCATTAGCCTTGAATGCAGTTATTGAATCTTCTAATGTGGTCAAATATCATCTTTGTTATTATTATAGTTTTTGTTAGTCCTTAATCATCAATTTATACAAGTATTTTTCCATAAAATTATAGGTTATGAAGTTCTTTTGTTATTTAGTCAATTTTTATGTTTTTTCATCTTTAGGTTCAATGATGCTTTGTGTTGTCTAGATTGATAGCCAGTTAAAATCTTTTATTGAACAATGTAAATTTGATGGATCCAAGAAAACCATCTTCCACTCATAATTCCACTTATATCACAAAGTAATATAGATGAATTGAATCTAAAGCCAAATGAAAACAACTATGTTTTACATTTATTTGCATATATAATGTTGATTTTTTGTTATGTGTACATTTTCTCTAAATGTGACTCAAGAAATAATATGGACACTATACCTCAATAAATCATTATGATATGATATTACATCCCCCCTCCTCCTCCCTTGGTACAGTCTTCAAGAATATCAATCATAAAACATCCCAACTTGTAGCATTCTTTCAGAGTGTAATCACCCTTCTTCCTGTTTGGGGCAACAACCATGTTGTGCCCTCTAGTGAAACAAAGAGATGGAGGATCCCATTCACTTCCTAGTCCTTATGATTCCTTCTTAAAGTAATTGTATTTAATGCTACTTTTTAGCGTTGAGTAGCTTTATTAAAGTTGTTATATTGGACCCCACTAAGTGAGATTTCATTATGTATGTTGTTGAACTGATCACTTCCCTTTTTACATCACCTATATCACTTTAAGTATTTATCTTTAAGATTTCCTTTATGTAATATCGACAATTCTTTGACCAGTAATGTTAAATTCATGTAAGGCTTAGTTCCAAAGTTGGATATTAATGTTGGATGCCCCATTTCATACAAGAACAATTGTTCTATTCATAAATGGGATAGAAATTCACTACCAGAAACTCCAAGCAGAAGGACATGAATTGGCTACGATCAATAGGAAAATGGTTAGACAGTATAAAGACAAATTCTTCAAAAGGAAAATTTAAGCACAAAGAAACTAAAAGGAAGGAAGTTTAGAGCTCAAACTTAAATCTTAAAGCATGAGTTCTTCATTGTTGCATTCACAAAAATTTCGTCATTCACACTCAAGAGTCAACTCCAAAATAAAATTGCACTTAGGGGTTTTGTAGAGTGTATAACAAAAATAATGAATGCATTAAGTTTTTGTATTAGTAATACCTTGTCTAGTACATTATTACATGCTATGTAGAACTAATGCAAACATTAGTTACACACTCAATTGTGTACTAAGATGTTTCTTACTAATACCATGGATTTATAGGTATTAGTAATGCAAGGAATTTTAATACATGCTTAAAGACCTAGGGGTGGTAATTAGATAGGTTGGTCAAATTTGGACGAGTCATAATGGGTTAGAACAACAGACCCAACCCAACCCATTTTTTCAGGGTTCAAAATGGGTTAGGTAATGTGTTACATTATGGGTCAAGACCCAATCCAACCCAATTTTTACTAAGCTTAATTTTTTTTTTGTTTTTATAAACTATTTCAATACCTAATCAATTTATATTTTTCTCTTTTATGGCTATATTACAAAATATCCAATTGAGAAAAAAAATTTAAGAAAATTTTGACAAGGTTTTTCATGAGCTCATTTGGGTAACATAACTACCCAATTTTTAATGGCTTGAAATAGGTTGAGCTAATGAAAGGGCGGGTCACTCTCCCGCCTAAACATAAATGGGTTGGGAGGGTTGGATTGGTTTGGGTTTGATTTTCCACCCATATAAAGACCCCATTACCCCTGAAAATATGTTTTACATCTTTTCCATCATAATTGTAACACTCTGAAATTACCTAAAACTCGAACCCTTCTTCATTGTGAACGGAATTTTTCCAAGCGGTTTTAAAATTTCTTAGGTGTTAAGGTCACTAGATGTAGCACCTCGAGTTACAAAAATAACTGAAAAGAAGTTTGTTCAAGTCACGCATCATTTTCTTAACTTTTGGGTCAACTTCAAATGACCATATCTTTTATCACATAAAGATTTAGGTGGCCCATGAACTATCAAATTAAAGGTCTTCGATTCCTCTTTCCAACGCCACCAATTTTCTAAAATCCGAGCTCTGAGCAAAAAGTTATGACTGATTTACTAACGACGCGCAAACCTGGCAGCAACTCCACGATGGCTCCTCATTACGGAGCCAATACGTACCTCACTGCCCGCTAGAAAATTATTTCAACTCCTAGCTCATTTTATTTATTTCTTTAAGGGTATTTTAGTCCTAAAAACCCTTAGGATGTTGTCTAAATTACCCTAAACATGTAGAAAAAGCAGTTTTCATAAATCAAACCCTCTTATTCACTACTAAAATTCTACGCTCAAGAAATTCAAGAAATGCTAAGGATAGGGTTCGTCTTCCAAGATTTTCCTTCAGATTTCTTCAAGAAGATTGTTCTTCCAGGTATGTCAGCTTTCATAGTATTGGGTTTGTTCTCCCTCACGCCAATCATGTAAAATTTCATCCATGAATTCTTTTTAAAGTTGATTGATTGAGATTCTTGAAGAATTCTTGAGGTTTAGCTTCACTCTTTATTAATGGAGTTTTGTTGAGTTCTTGAGGTGAGGGTTTTGCGAATGAATGTTATCCTTAATGAGTTTTGTGTGGGTTTCATTGAAAACATTTTGGGTTTATGAAAATTCGTGAATTGGGACCATAGAATTGCATAGGGTATGAATTGAATCAAGTTGGGAGAGAAAGAAAAGATCGGGAAAATAATCGCGCCCAGGTCGACGTCGCAGAGACGCTTAAGATTTTTTAGTTTTTCGATAGTCACCCCATCTCCACATCGCGGAGAGGATACGAAGTCCTCTGCCTCAAAAATTATTTTGCGACAAAAAATTTAATTCATCATCTGCGTCGCGCCAGTGACCTCCAGTTTGTGTCCTCGCTCGTATCTTATTATCAGCTATCTAAAATTCATTTAGTCATTGAAAGATCCTATATCCTAATCATAATCCTTTAATTCATACTTCAAATTCGAGGTAGAGTTAAGAGTAAAGTGGGAGAACATCTTTTTAAGTTTTTTCGAGGATTCTTCTACAATTATTTATAATTTGTTTCAAGACTGGAGTAAGTGAGCATGAGAATTAAAAGAGCGTATTCATGAGTATACATTATCATTGAGCTCCTTGAGTCGTTGATGCCCATAATTCTGTATGAATTCCATCAATTGAGTATCTTTGAGAGGAGTAGTATCTTCGAGTTCTTATTCTTGAGTATTGATTCCCTAACCTTTTTGAGATTATATTCTTAATTACGGGACTACCATATGTTATACATGAATGTTTTTGAGTTCAGTCGTTCATGCCCATAATTCCGCATGAACCCTATAGGTCGAGCATTTTTTAGATGAGTAGTATCCTTGAGTCCTTGAGTTCTTGATTTCTGAGTATTGAGTTCTATATATGGTTATTGAAACCCTTGAATGAGTCATTCACATCCACATAATTCGACATGAACCTTATTTTGAGAAGTCTTTTACAATTATTTATAATTTGTTTAAAGACTTGAGTATATGACTATGAGGATGAGGAGAGCCGAGTTTTATTTTAAAAAGTAGTATAAGGGGACTACTTATTCCCAAGAGTAAATGTTTTTACATTTAAAATGAGAGGAAACTTCGATTTCCAAATGAGTTCACAAGAAGTTTTAAGCACAATATCTTTTAAGAGAACCTTTTGAGTAAGAATCTCAAAGTTTGAGGATGAATAAATGTTTTTAAACACATGATAATGTGTCATATTATTTGGAGTAGTATTGATCAGCGATATGGGGATGAGTTTAGACAACTCAAAGTCCTCATAAACCATGTATGCCAACGTGGGTAGAAAAGGTCATACTTTTTAGATGATTCCGTATTGATTTTTAAGCATAGCTTCGTGGATCACCTTAGTTGAGGATGTCCTATACTCCGTCAAGGTCTATGATAGTTCTAGAAGCGTGGGTGAGACGTTGTATCATCACATAACTTATAGTGATGGTTGTCTGCTAGAGAATCTCCCAAATAAGAATAAAGAGTTTATTATTGTATTTTCATATACATTTGAGTTATTATCTATTGTTTTAAAAGTTTCATGTATATAGAATCTTTTATTGTTGCTTTCACTATGAGTTTAGTATTCTTAGTTGAGTTTAGTATCCTGAGTTGAGTTGAGTTTTTTGAGTTGAGTTGTGTATCCTTGAGGTTAGTTAAGTATTACTGCGTTGAGTTGAGTATTCTTGAGTCATGTTGAGTTGAGAAGAAGTGAGTATGTCTTCCTTATTATCAGTTTGAGCTTATACTTATGTTGTGGATTTCTCCTTACATGCTCGTACATTCTATGTACTGACGCCATTTGGCCTGCATCATTTCGTGATGAAGATACAGGTATTCAGGATTATCAACAGGCGTTTCATTCAGGTCATGTGATATTTCACTCAGCTTTGGTGAGCCTTCTTACATTCCGAAGGACTTCACCTTTACCTTACAGTATGTAGTTTTGAGAAGTTGTGGATCCTGTCCCGATATCCTTCTGTAATGGTAGATGCTTCATAGATAGACATAGTTGAGGAGTTGTTTGTATTTACTTTCTTTTGAGTTGTTTTACAAACTCTGAGTATATATATATGTTTAGTACAGTTCAGACTTTTTAAAGTTGAATAGTCGAGTTCAATGAATTTAAATTAGTTTTAAGCTTATGTATGCTTGAATTTGTCTTCCGCTTGTAGTCATCAAGGATGAGGGTTCACTTGGGACCTGCAATGGTTCTCGAGTGCAAGCCACGTCTAGGGTGTAGACTCGGGTCGTCGCAATAATTGTGAAGAATATCTTGTAAATAAATATTTTTATGCAAGATCTTCTAATACATTACATAAGAAATAATCTATATATACTTAATGCAAGCATTATAAATACACTTTATTTAGCATTATTCTTACACACTATACCAAACGGCCCCTTAGTAAACATTAATATTACTCATTATTAGGAAAGTTACCATTATTAACCAAAATTTATTTATAATGCACAAAAAAGCCACTACCAGTAGATTTCTATTCTATGTTCATGTTTGCTCGAAAAACAATTGTTTTAAAAAAAAAAAAAATTTTAAATTTGTTGGGGTTGGCTCCGCAGATATTTGTTATTATACTCATCAAAGTGATGGAAAATCTGGGGCGGTATTCCAACTTTGTGCAAGAGCTATGATAAGATCTCCAATTTGAATGTTGATCCAGCTCCTATAACTGTGAAAGCTGCTATTTGTACATTTTGTATATTTCACTGATTTTGAAGCTGTGCATATGATGATGATTCCTTAATATAACTTTGTTATCAACATTAGAAAAGTGCTAGATATGACCTTGTAGGATACGTGCAATTCTCGGTATAATTTTCACAAGGATGATGATGAGAGTGACACAGGGAACCATCAGAAAAGCAAAAAGAAGTTCTGAAGTTGTTCTATGTCAATTGTATGATCATTGCAATTGTGAAGTATGTTGTTTAAATGTTTAGCTATTTTCTTTATGCTCGGTCAACATGCCAGACTCCTTCTGTTTTCTGTGTTAAACTAATTTTGAAGTTTTCACTTACTGTTGACATTAGATATTCCATTGTTTATTAATAAAATATTTCCTATGTAGTGATGTGGAGAACACACAGAAACTTGGATACTTAGGCATGAGTTTTTTGCATAATATATAATATAATCTCATAGTTAGGTTTCAACACATGAATAAGATTGATTAATGACATAACTACTCCTCAAATCCCGCTCAAACATTTCCCATTTTATTGAGCTTAAAGAGTGTGGAGGGTATTATTGAAAACAAATGTTTTTATTGAAATTATTGAATGCATTTTATTTTTAATACACAAAACAAAATATTGCATAAAAAGTAATATTAGCATAACTTATGCAGTCATTACTAATACACTATATTCATCATTATTCTTATACACCCTATCAAACCATCCATTATATTTTTTTTGTAGGTTCCTTCATTTTTGGTATAACTCTTGTGTTCAGAAAGTTGACATTTCTTTTATCAATGAAACTCATTGCTTGATTAAAACAATAATAATAAAAAACATTAAATAATGGTAAGAGTAGGTCAGTTTGTGTTATGAACAATTGTTTTTCATATTTTTATGTAACCCATGATAATTATGAACAGTGGCGGAGCCAGGAATTTCACAAAGGGTGTCCGAAAATAGCACAACAAATTTAGAAATAGCACAGGAGGTGAAATTGTTGGGCTATAACAACTTTGTTATACTAAGGGTGTCCAAAATATGTTATTTAATCATTTTATTTGTACATACGATATTTTTTCCGACGAAGGGTGTCCAATTGGACACCTTGATCAACATTATGAACTTGAGATACTCGGTTATATAACACTTTCTTTTTCTTTATTAGGTTTCTCCACCCGCAACTTCATTGTCAATTTTTATTCCTCTAAGTATTTACCTGGAGGTATTTCTGAGCAATGATGCATAATCTTAAACATTAGTATTCTATTTTATTTTTCTTGTTTAGTTTTTGTAATTTTCTTAAGGAGATCTTCAAATGCCTCTAAGCCCTTTGATTTTCCTTCGGCCTAATTACGTTGGTGATACTCTTGTTTCATTTTGAAAAATTTATCAATTATTTCTTTGATACTTGTGGAACAATAAGAAAACGGGTTTCCACTTGGTGAAAATATCATTACACCAACATCTGCTCTGGTTCAAGTTGCAAGTTTATATACATTATGGAACAAGGTATTCTTGTGATAAACTAACAATGCATGCTTTCTCAGACTTAATAAATATAAACTTGCAACTCGGGCCATAGGGAATGTTGGTTTTATGGTCTTTTCACTAAGTGTAAAACCATTTTTCTATGATTCCACAAGTATAGAAAGAATAATGGAATTTTTTTCAAAAGTGAAAGTAGAGGATTGCCAATGTGATTATACTTCGGGCAATTCTAATTGATTTGACGCATTAGACTATATCATAAAAAATTACGAACATTGGACGAGCAAAAAAAGTGAATACTAATGTATAAGACTATACACCCTAACTCACAAATACGTCTAGATAAATATATGGAGGATCAGAAGCTGGCAATTAAGTTGTAGGTTGAGGTTGTTAAAGAAAAAAATAGGAAGTGTTATTGTGGAATGCATTTTATTTTTAATACAAAAAAACAAATGCCTCATAAAAAATAATATTAACATAACTTATGCAAACATTACAAATACACTCTATTCATTATTATTTTTATACACCCTATCAGAGGACCCCTTGTATTTTTGTTTGTAGGTTCATCATTTTTTGGTATAACTCTTGTATACGACAAGTTGGCCTTTCTTTTATTAATGGAACTCTTTCCTTGATTAATACAATAAACAAATAAATTTATTAAGGGTAAGAGTTGTGCTGGTAGTGTTGTTATTGCCTATTGTTTATCATATATTTATATAACCCATCTCAATCAGACAAATTTTTGTTTTGGATTAGAAAATGTCTCATTTTTTGATTAAATCTATTTTGACAGGCCAAATTCATTTTAAATTTACAAATTTCCTGCTTGGCTAACCAATATATTCATACATTTGCAACCTCAACGTCCACTGTGGTAAATATATTTTCATGTGGAGATTTTAATGCATTGTAAGCTTATGAGGGAAATTAATAATGATTGGATTGTAATTCAGTGATTAATAATTTAGTGATTGTTATACATTAATTTATTAATTTCTTTGGAATAATATTTTTTTTACTATCTACATACCTAATGCACATATTTTTATTCCACAATCTAATCAATATAAAATAATACTAATCATTAGTAGATGTTTTATAAACTCATATTACAAAATATTCCACCATCTCACTGAGAGCTAGTTTACGTGTAAAATCTAAATGCATCAATCTTTCTAGAATTGAAACAATGAAAGAATAATAATGAGTGAACGAGTGTTCTCTTTGATCCATTAAGTTCATATAATTCATTAGATCAGTAAAAGTCTTCAATCAATTTACTAGTCTAAACAACACAAAAACTTATTAAATTTTAAAGAGGAAACAAACAAAAAACTAACTTATTTACATAAAAACTTTATAACCTTCTATATTGTTGTCTAAAATCTCATATAAATGGGTTATTGAAGACTAAAAAATGAGACCTAATAACATAGAAAAGAATTGACTATATTAGAAAACTCGATCGCTAGTAAAGTCTTCTCCAAAAGTAGATCCAATTTTAAAAACATCAATTAGAAACTCCATGATACTTATGAGTTTAAAAACCATCACGAACCGATTCCTCAAGTCATGATGGCACCTACTACAATCAACCAGTATGTACGCCAAATTGTAACCTATAACAACAAGTAATGAGTGTAAGGGTAGAAATGAGCAGAAACAACACTATAAGAATGAAACAAGATAGAAATGGAAGAAAATAAAACATATATACAAAATATCCCTCCCAAAACTAGGAAGTCGCAAGTACATAGCAATAAAAAATAAGAGTACAAGTCCAAAAACTGGACAAAAAGAAAAGTTGTCTCAAATAGCAAATGACTAGCTATATAAGAAATAGAAGGAGACCAGCAAGTCTAGAACCCCAGGTTCTCGCCCTTGTATCTGATCTGAAATGATGTGGATCGCATGAGAAATCACCATCGATAGCTGGCACTAGGACCTGCATCACAAAACAGATGCAGAGTGTAGCATGAATATCATACCAAAGGTACTTTTTAGGCATCATAGGCCGACTAAGCCAGAAAAGTAAACACAATATGAAAAGATTGAATCTACACACAAATAGAGGTCAAAGTAGAATTTAAAGAAAAGCATACGAACATACAAAAAATATATTTAAGCACAACTAAACAAAACATAGTTGGACCTTCATAATGCTAGAAAGTACACTAGTGTGACATATTAAATTAAACTTGAGTGGACACCCACAAGACTGACAGGTACATAAAATAGCTAAGTCTACTAGAGAAAAGTACCATGGATCAGAATCCAAAAAGTGGAAGTTGGGTTGCAGCCCAAATAACCACAACACCCAGAAAGGGACCACTCAACCAGCCAGTCGAATCCCAGTTCAGCTAGCAAGAGTTAACTAGAGGGTATGTATAAATGCTCTAGGCCATCAAGTCTACTCTCAGGGGAGTAAGACGCCCATCTAGCAAGAGATATCCGGGGGCATGTCGACTCTAAATAGGATCTCTATATATCAAGGCAGCCCAGTCAATCAGTCCACTTCTTGGGGTGTATGCCTCCCACCTCGCAAGAGTGACCTGGGTGCATGTCGACTCTATCATGATAGTAAATTTTCACTCATTTGAGGTCTTTTTAGTTAAGCAATTAGTGTCTTCCATGTTTATTTATGTCGTATTCTGATAATTGTTTTGATGTTTTGCAGCTATAAATTCCAAAGGACAAGGCAAGGATTAATACTTGAAAAAGAGGCCAATAACATCGAAAGGAGTACAAACTCCCAATTGGTAGTCACCTAACAAAAGAAAATGGATCACCTAATAGCTCAGACCTTACCAAAGTTTACAGTGTTTGATGAGAAAATACCAAGGTATGTCGGCAAAGAAAGTATGCATCAGTGATGCACCAAATGTAAAAAGGTTATCCCAAATTTCTTCGCTGAAAGTGACATAGTACTGAGAAAAGATAAAGGTTAAGCTAGGCTAACAGGGTGGAAACGGCAAGCCACCGACCGTGAAAGGCAAACTTCATCGAGTTCACTGATTCGGGCTCAAACACCTAAAGCCTGAAGCTGAGAAATAGTGAGTTGAAGGATGGAATGGCGATCCACCGATCATGCTAGATGAGCCTGACTAATGTCGTAGAATGGGATGTGAAGGGCATTTTGGGTTAATTTTTAGGGAATGTATAAATAGTTCTAATGAGTGAGAAAATGTATCTTTTGCCTAATCAATCTTTTTTATATTGAACAATAGACTTTTTAGTCCATCTTTTAGTTTTTTGGTTTTAAAATACTCTCGTAAAAGACATTTGAAGATTGAAATTGAAGTGGGTGTTGAAGATTCTTGTTAATTATCAACACATTAATGGCTGAGAACATCATGGGTATAATTTATTTCCTTTTTATGATGTTTGGCTAAAACACCAAATATAGGGGTGTGATTATGTTTTTTGGTGTTGATTTGATTTAGTGGGTCTTGTGCCTTGCTCTTCATTATTGTTGTTCATTCATGGATTTGAGTTATTTAGCATGGGATTTAACTTATGGGTTAAGATGGAAAACTTAATCCTAGATTAGATGTTCACTTGGTACTTGAAAGAGACTAGTTAAAGTGGGTAGATAGATCAATGCTTGCAATTTAGGGTTGATTTCTATAGTTTACTTTAAGGATAGATTATATTTCAATTCGATTTGCCAAATCTGCTTGAAGGGGGAGATTTTAATAAGGAAATGGGTTGTTTTGTGATTTAAATAGATAATACCAAAAGAAGATTCTATGATATTATGTTTTGAGATTGAACAAAGATTAGTGTCATTGAATATTACCTAGCTTATCTATTGTTGTCTAGTGTTATAGGGTAAGCGCGTGAACCCCTACTTGACATAAATACCAGTCCCCACACCCCATAGATCGTCTCTTAATTGTGAAACCCTTGTTTTTGTCAGCATATTGAATTAAAAGAGAATAATTTTATATATTCATGTATAGTATTGTAAATAAGTGTAATTATACAAATTTGTTGAAGTAATCATGGAGAATTTTACTGTGATAGAATAGCAGATATGGAGGGATAGCATAGTAGATTTAAGGGGATTTGGATGGAAGATTTAGAGGGACTGAAAGTTGATCTTTAGGGATAGAAATAACAGATATTTAAGGATGTGTAATGTGTACACTCTCTATATAAAGGAAAGACTCTCACTTTGAGAAGCATTCATCAAAATCTTTACATGGTACTAGAGCCTTCTCTTTTATGTCTTGTTTCTTAGATTTTTTTTTTGAAAATCTTGTTTTTGTTGACTATTCGTTGACAATTAGTCCTTAACACCTAGGACTCTTGGTATTGGTCATTCTAGTTTTTTCTTGAGTTATTGTATTTCTAGTTTTTGTAGGTATTCAAAAGCCTGAATTCACATCACTTTGAATCCATCATTGTTCTTTTCACTATAAATAATTATTCTTCTTGGGAATTTCAATTTTGGTTTTTGTCACCGGAAAAGATATATGGGGTTATATAGATGGTAGTGATCCTGCTCCTATTGATCCTACCAAGTTAGGTGAATAGAGGATTAAAGATGATCGGGTAATGAAACATATTTTAGGGTCAATTAACCCTTTTATTGTTCCTAATCTATGGCCTTACTAGATAACTAAGGCTATGTGGGATTATATATAAAAGTTTTACAATCAAGATAATAAAAAAAAACCTTTTAAGTTAGAGTTTGAAATTGCTAACTACTCTCCAACGAGGTCTCTCTGTTAAGGATTGTTATTCTGGATTTCATTAATTATGGGCTAAATTTACAGATATTCTTTATGCAAAAATACCTTCTAATCATTGTTTGTAATTGAGGCAGTTCATGAGCAAAGCAAACAAGATAATTTTCTGATGAAATTACGGTCCGAGTTTGAGATTGTTCTCTCTGACTTGATGAACATGATCCATCTCCCTCCTTGGATGTTTTTTTAGGGAACTACTTCATTAAGATCACCATAATGTCCCACAAAATGCTTAAACGAAAGAAAATGATGTAATTGTTGCATTTGTTTCTCACGGTAAAGGAAATGGAAGGGTTATGACTAGAACTCAATGATACAGTTGCAAGGATTATAGTCATATTGCTAGCAATTGTTGTAAGAAGCTCTGTAATTATTGTAAACAAGGACACATTAATAAAGTATGTCCGACATGCCCTCACAACAATAGGGTAATTTCTCTTCAAGCTGAGACAAATGGTTTTACTATTGATAACTCATCTTCATGAAGAGCTCTTACTCTTGAATTGGTACAAATGATCATGTCAGCCTTTTCAACATTGGGATTACAAAGTAATAATGTTACATATAAATTTTGGATTATTGATTATGTGATTACAATCAAATGACCAACTAAAAAATCATACAAAAAATGTTCGTGAGTATCAAGGTCCATCAGAAATATAGATTGCAAATGGTAGTAATTTACCAATTACAATAGTTAGGGATATTACTCCAACATTCAAAAATGCTCTTATTTCACGAAAGCTCTCAACTAGTCTTATTTCATTTGGACAATTGGTGGATAAGAATTGTGACGTGAATTTTTCTTGTAATTGTTGTCTTGTACAAGATCAAGTATCGGGGATAATAATGGCAAAGGGGCAAGTTGGAAGATTGTTTCCTAGACACTGTTTCATTCCTCCTCTTCTATATTTTGCTTGTACTTCTACAACTAATTAGACTGAAGTTTGGTATAAGCATCTAGGACATCCAAATTCTATTGTGTTGGCTCATTTATATAATTCTTGGTTATTAGGGAATAAAACTCAATTCTCAACTGCTTCCATTGATTGTTCTACTTTTAAATTAGGAAAAAGTAAAACTCTTCCTTTTCCTAATTTTGGTAGTCATGCTACAATGTGTATTAATGTTATTCATTGTGATGTTTGGGGAATTTCACCAATTGTTTCTCATGCTCATTTCAAGTACTTTGTGACATTCATATATGATTATAGTCAGTTTACATGTGTATATTTTCTTCGATCCATATATGAGGTATTTTTCATGTTCAAGACATTTTTGGCTTACATTGAGACTAAATTTTCTATGAGCATCAAATTATTAAGATCTGATTGTTGTGGAGAATATAAATATTATGAATTAAAAAAATATATTTGTTGAGAATGGAATTATCTCACACAGCTCTTATCCATATACACCACAGAAAAGTGGGGTTCCTAAGCTTAAAAATTGTCAATATTCAAATGTCTCTCGTACATTATTGATTGAGTTCTCTATCCCATCCAAATACTGGGTGGAAGTATTGTCTATTATTTTCTATTAATTAATATACTACCATATAAAGTGCTAAATCTTGAGTCTCCAAATTATCGTCTTTATCACCAAAATTCTAGCTATGATAATTTTCATACATTTGTTTGTGTTTGTTTTGTGCATCTCCCTTCTTCTCACCAGAATAAACTTTTTTATTCAATCTACTAAAGGTACTTTTGAGTTATTATAATTCACAGAAAGATTTTATTTGCTATTGTCACGCCCTGAGGCTACCCCCTTGACGTAACACATGCCTAGGATCACGAGTGACCCCAAACTAACCCTGAACTTGCATATCATAAGCATACTTAAAGATTTACTGAACACAAAAATACTGCGAGGAAGCATAAACATGCTATATGGGGAATACCCATTCTAAGTTTGAATATATAAAAACTGAGAGTTCAATAACAGTTGAAAGATCAAACTCAAGCTAAAACTGAATCTCACTATGTCTGAAGTAAGCCTCTAACTGACTAGAGATCCTGGGACATGCCCCCACCTAACTCTAGAAAAACTGAAACTAAAAGAAGAATGACTGAATAAAAGACATGTTAATCGTCCCTGAAGAATGAGGACTCACCACTGACACTGCTGAACTGGGGATCGGTAACTGATCTATGCATGATCTAGGATCTGAACCTACATCACGAGAAGATGTAGCGCAAAGTATGTGTCAGTACTTGAAAGGTACTGAGCATGCATGATAGGATAAAGCTGGACAACATATACATAACTGAACAAAGCAATAAGAGCAATGATATAATCTTAACTTAATGTAAATACTGAAATATACTGAACACTGAGCTAACTGAATGAAATGACCAAGTACATAACATGTTGAGACTAAATACTGAACTGTAACTGGTAACCTTGGTCAGTGCACTAGAGTCTGAATGTTTGAGCTACTATTAATTGACATAAAACCACGAGAGCTATCATTATAGTCTGATGTTTATGCACCATCGAGAGAACCAAATATACCTTGACAGGGTTATAAAGGCATAACTGGCGTGATCACTAAATATGTTACCCACATAGGGGACTTATCCTTTGGGGGCACGTAGTTTTGGGATTTTTAGGGTCACTGACCCTTAGTCCACTCGGTATTAAGCCTACTCCCAACTGATTATGTAAGTAACACATTATAACTGAATTTTTGTAAAATCGAATAGCTCAACATACTGACATGCTAACTGAAAATGCAATACTAATATAATGATAATGAAACATTCTTAACTGAGGAATGTATATCTTAATCAACTAACCTAGCAAGTGTAATTCATGAACTAAACGAATCTACGCAACTAGCGTTTTGATATTCATGCAAGATGCTAAGCAACAATTCCTCAAAAACATGATAATATGATTAGCATTAGTCTAATAGGTGAATCACAACACTTATCTAAAGTTCAAGAAACCCTAGGTCTAAACATGATATAGAGAATCAAGAACCTAGATGAATTCTAGGGACCTAATGGGTGAAAGGACTCCACTAGTGAAATCCCACATACCTGCTGACAAATTTCACTGAGAAATCTTTCAATTTTAAGGCTGGAACTGAAGGAAACCTTGTTGCATTCTTGGAGAGGGTTGGTAGAATTTTTCTCCTTCTTCTCGTTTAACTTGGATGAATTTTGGAGAATGAGTTGACTTGGGTAAACTCTAATTAAGTTACTAGGCTAAAACTGACTAAAATGACGTAGTTTAGGGGTTAAACGATGTAGTTTAGGTGTCCAACGCATAGGAAAAAGACCAAAATGACCCTGACTTAAAAGTTGTCGGGGCCAACAGATGGACCTAGACAATGGACCGTCGAAGGACCTACGGTCTGTCCTGGTCAACGGTCGTTTGGCTTCTGAGACTGATTCCCAAGGGTTTGAACCACGCACCTGGACCACAGACCGTGCTCCTACCTACGGTCCGTAGGTCTTGGCTTGGGTCGACCCTTGGCAGAGATTTCCTGGGATTCTTGGGAGGAGCTGCAGGTGGCCAACACGGACCCTCACCTACGGTCCATGGGTCACCCTACGGTCCGTGGGTGGTGCCCGTTAGTGGCACCTACAATTCTGATTTTCTGAAATCTAATCTTTCTAGCATACGGGGTGTTACATTATCTCCCCTTGGGAACATTCTTCCTCGAATGAAGACTAAACTAGATGAATATTGAGGGAAAGAGCGGCAAACCCTACCACTAAGTACTGGAAACTGAAATCTAACTGAACTAAGTTCTGAAAACATGCAAATACGCTAAAAATGCAAGTATAACTGAAGGAACAAGATACTAAGACTAAATTTATGCTTGAGTAACCGAAAGACTAGGGAGGAACTATTACCTTAAGTTGTAAAGCAATTGGAACGAAAGAGATGATGATACTTGGCCTTCATGGCTGCTTCTGATTCCCAAGTCGCCCCCTCTACGGACTGACTCCTCCACAAAACCTTAACTGAAGTGACTTTATTGTTTCTTAACCTTTGAACCTAACTATCAAGAATCTCAACTGGAACATCCTCATAAGTAAGACTATCCTTCACAACCACATTTTCCAATGGTATTATAGATGGTGGATCACCCACACACTTCTTTAAAAATGAATTGTGAAAAACCGGATGCACTGCTGCTAGTTCGGCTGGTAACTCTAACTCATAAGCCACTGTACCAACTCTTTTCAAGATCCTGTAAGGGCCTACATATCTAGGACTGAGCTTCCCTCTCTTTTCAAATATGATCACCCCCTTCATAGGTGACACCTTCAGGGAACTCCAAGTCTCTCCTCCTTACATCTGCATAGGACTTTTGGCGACTCTGGGATATCTTAAGTCTATCTTTGATGAGCTGAACTTTTTACATAGCTTCATGAACCGAATCTGGCCCTATCAAGGCTTCTTCACCTACTTCAAACCAACCAACTGGAGATCTACATCTACGTCCATATAATGCCTCATAAGGGGGAATCTGAATGCTGGAATAGTAGCTATTATTGTAGGCGAACTCTATAAGAGGAAGGTGATCATCTCAAATACCCTTGAAGTTGATCATGCAAGCTATCAACATGTCCTCTAAGGTCTGAATGGTACGCTCTGCCTGACCATCCGTCTGTGGATGAAATGTTGTGCTGAGATTAACCTGAGTACCAAGACCTTTCTGAAATGACTTCCAGAAATGAGAGGTAAACTGAGGACCTTAATCTGAGATGATAGACAAAGGAACCCCATACAACCTGACTATCTCATTAATGTAAACCTTTGCATAGTATTCTGCCGAATTTGTAGTCTTCAATGCCAAAAAGTAAGTGGACTTAGTAACTCTGTCTACTATCACCAAAATGGAGTCATGTTGTTTGTGAGTAAAAGGTAAAACTATAATGAAGTCCATGTTTATCACTTCCCACTTCCATGTAGGAATGTTAATATCTTGATTCATACCTCCTGGTTTTTTATATTCTACCTTCACCTGTTTGCAATTAGGGCACTTAGCCACAAAATCTGCTATATCCCTTTTCTTACCATTCCACCAAAAGACTTCCCGTAGATTGGCGCCTGGATGAATAGAATACCTGGAGTTATGGGCTTCTGTAAGAATATGTTGTCTTAACTCACCCACCTTAGGAACACATAAACGATCCTGATAGCGAACTACACCATCTCCCCCTTGGGAGAAAACCTCAACTTTCTGCTGATGAACTGCACCCTTTAGTTGAAGCAATATATGATCACTGTCTTGTTTTTCCTTGACCTCTGCTACCAATGAAAATTCTGACCCATTATGAACTATCACATCATCCCCTAATATGTTCATAAGGCAAACTCCTAAGAAAGAAAACCGATGAATATCTTTTGCTAGTTCTTTCCTTTATTCCTCAACATGCGCTACACGACCGATAGATAGTCTGCTAGAAACATCAACTACTACATTGTCCTTTCAGGATCGTAAAGCACATTCATATCATAATCCTTGAGGAACTCAAGCCATCTCATTTTGCAAACATTAAACTCTTTCTGGGTGAAAACATACTGAAGGCTGTTATGGTGTGTGAACACATCTACGTGAACACAATACAAGTAAGGTCTCCAAATCTTAAGGAAAAATACTGCGGCTGCAAGATCGAGGTCATGAGTCGGATAGTTCTTCTCATGAACCTTAAGCTGTCTAGAAGCATATGCTATAACCCTACCTCGATGCATCAACACACAACCTAGGCCGACTCTTGATGTGTCACAATAGATCATATAATCGTCTGAACCCTCGGTAGAGTCAAAACATGAGTTGTAGTCAACCTAGTTTTTAGTTCTGAGAAGCTCTTCTCACAATCATCTGACAACTGGAACTTAACCTTTTTCTGAGTCAACTTAGTCGATGGAGAAGCTATGGATGAAAATCCTTCCATGAACTTTCTGTAATAACCGGCTAATCCTAAGAAACTTCTGATAGTTGTAGGAGAGGTAGGTCTGGGCCTTTGTTTCACTACTTTTTTTCCCTAAGAATCTACTCGAATCCCTTCACTAGACACTATAAGCCCAAAGAAAGCAACTAATTGTAACCGAAACTCATATTTGCTAAACTTAGCGAATAATTGGCGATTTTGGAGAGTATGCAGGACAACCCTCAAATGAGTCGCATGTTGTTCCTCATTTCTAGAGTAAATAAGGATATCATCAATAAAGACGATTACAAATAAGTCCAATTACTGCTTGAACACCTTGTTCATCAAATCAATGAAAGCTGCAAGATCATTGTTTAGTCCAAATGACATAACTACAAATTCATAATGACCATACCGAGTTCTGAAGGCTGTTTTTGGAATGACACTATCTCTGACTCTGAGCTGATGATAACCGGATCTAAGGTCTATCTTCAAAAACTGACTAGCACCCTGAAATTGGCCGAACAAGTCATCAATCCTGGGATAGGATACTTATTCTGGATTTTGACTTTGTTCAACTGTTGATAATCAATGCACATCCTGAGATAACCATATTTATTTTTCACGAACAATACTGGTGCACCCATGGGGAAATAGTAGGTCTGATGAAGCCCTTATCTAGAAAGTCTTTCAACTGCTCTTTCAATTCCTTAAGCTCAACTAGATCCATTCTATAGGTAGGAGTAGAAATAGGCTGGGTATCTGGAAGGAGATCAATTCCGAAGTCGATTTTTCTTTCGGGAAGAACTCCGGGAGGATCTTCTGGAAACACTTCTGGAAACAAATTAACTACAGGAACAGATTCAAGAGTTGGGATTTCGAAGCTTGAATCCTTAACCCGAACTAGATGATAGAGATACCCCTTAGAGATCATCATTTTGACTTAAGGTAAGAGATAAATTGACCCATATGCACTGAGCTGCTACTTTTCCATTCTAGGATTGGCTCGTATGGAAACTGAAAACGAATGATCCTAGTTCTACAATCGACTGAGGCATAACAGGAATGCAACCAGTCTTGTCCTAGAATGATATCGAAGTCTACCATTTCTAACTCTACACGATCTGTTGAGGTGATTTTCAAAGAAACTATGACACGACAATTTCTGTATACCCATCTAGCTATAACTGGGTCTCCGACTAGAGTAGAGACTGAGAAGGGTTCTGAAAGAGTTTCTAGACCGACACCAAAGTTTATTGCCATATATGGAGTTACAAATGAAAGAGTAGCCCCTGGATCTAACAAAGCATAAACATCTAAATGAAAGACTCGCAACGTACCAGTATAACCACATCAGGACAATCTTCCTGATCCTGGCGAGCCTGGAGAGCATACAACCTATTCTGGCACTGACCACCAACTTTACCAGAATAAGTACCTTGCTGAGTTGGGCGACCTGCTGGTGCTACTGAAGTTGTAGACTTAGCCCTACTATTATTACATCCTTTTCCCTATTTATAAGAAGGGAAATCCCTCAATCTGTGACATGTCAAACCACACACAAAACATCCATCCTTTTCTGCAAGACACTCGCCCGAATGGTTCTTACCACACTTTGGACAAGTTGGGTAGGTTCTGTTAATTGAAACACTCCCCTGACACTTAGAGCTTGATGCCCTACCTTTCTGATCCTGTCGAAACCTAGAGGATGGAACACTAGCTGATGAAGGTGCTCGGGCTGAAGACCTTTGCTAAAACTGCGAGCGATTTCCACCACCCAATTTCTGCTGAGAGTACTCATAGTTGCCTGTCCTATCCTTTTTGTTGTCCTTAGCCTGCTCCCTAGGCTTAACTCCCTCAACCTACTAAGCATGGGTCATGAGTCTAGAGATATTCATGTCCTCTAACAACATAGAATTTCTGCACTCTGATTTCACCAAGTCAGACACTCCAAATAGAAACTTACTCATCTGCTCCCTAGGATCGGCAACCATATGTGGAGCATACCTGGAGAGCTGGGTGAACTTAAGTCTATACTCTTGGACTGACATGGAACCTTGACTCAAATTCATGAATTCCTGAGCTTTTGCGTCTCTTAACTCTCTTGGAAAGAACCTGTCTACAAAAGCTACGGTGAAACACTCCCAAGTCACAGGAGTTGAATTCTCACCCTTGTTTTCCTTCTACTGTGCGAACCATATGTGAGCCACATCCTTAAGCTGGTAGGACTCCAACTATACCTGATCATTTCGAGTTACTTGCATCACTCCAAATATCTTCTTGACCTCATCAATAAATTTATGGGGTTTCTCACCAACTTCTAACCCTAGAAAATCTGGTGGGTTCATCCTAACAAAATCACGGACCCTAGATTCCCCTGATCTAGCATTACCATTTGCAGGAACTAGAACTTGGTGATTGTTCTGGTTGTCTACACTCTAGGCCAAAAGTTGAATAACATTAAGAAATTTTGCATTCGAAACCTCATTGTCTGGGACTGGAGGAACTGTATCAGCGTTGTGGGCATTAACATTTTGTGTGTAAGCTCTATGAGAAGGCATGATCTGAAAACACATAACGTCGAGGTAGAAAAGAGATCATACCCATGCACGATAAGAATAACAAGAAAGTGAAGTTTTTCCTAAAACACTTTGTAGCCTCCCCTTTATAGGTGTGGCACGCTTCACACTCATAAAAGAAACTCTACTTAGTGCGCCTTTTCAGATATCGTAGGACTGTTGAACCTAGTGCTCTAATACCAAGTTTGTCGTGCCCCGAGGCTACCCCCTTGACGTAATACGGGACCTAGGATCACCAGTGACCCAAAGCTAACCCTGAACTGGCATATCATAAATATACTTAAAGATTTACTGAACATAGAAATACTATTCGGAAGCTTAAACATGATATAAAGGGAAATGACGAGGAATACCCATTCTAGGTCTGAATATATAAAAACTAAGAGTTCAATAACAACTGATAGATTAAATTCAAACAAAAACTAAATCTAACTATGTCTGAAGTAAGCCTCTAACTGACAAGAGATGCTGGGACTTGCCCCCTGCTAACTCTAGCAAAACTGAAACTTAAACAAGAATGACTGAATAAAATACATGTCAATCGTCCCCGAAGAATGAGGACTCACCACTAATACTGCTGAACTGGAGATCGGGAACCAATCTATGTGTGATCTGAATGCTGAGGACATGAACCTACATCACGAGAAGATGTAGCGCAAAGTATGTGTCAATACTTGAAATGTACTGAGCATGCATGGTAGGATAAAGCTGAACAACATATACAAAATTGAACAAAGCAATAAGAGAAATGATATAATTTGAACTGAATGTAAATACTGAAATATATTGAATACTGAGCTAACAGAATAAAATGACCAAGTAAATAACATACTGAGACTTAATACTGAACTGTAACTGGTAACCTTGTCAATGCACTAGAATCTGAATATGGGAGCTACTATTAACCGACATAAAACCACGAGAGCTATCATTCGAGTATGATGTTTATGCCCCATTGAAAGGACCCAATATACCTTGTCGGGGGTATAAAGGCATGACTGGCGTGATCACTAAATATGTGGCCCATAAAGGGGACTTATCCTATGGGGACACGTAGTTCTGGGACTATGAGGGTGACTGACCCTTACTCCACTCGGTATTAAGCATACTCCCAACTGATTATGTAAGTAACACAATATAACTAAATTTTTGTAATACTAAATAGCTCAACATACTGACATGCTAACTGAAAATGCAATATTAATATACTGATAATGAAACATTCTTAACTGGTGCATGTATATCTCAATAAACTGACCTAGCAGGTGTAATTCATGAACTAAACGAATCTACACAACTAGGGTCTTGAGTTTCATGCAAGAAACTAAGCAACAATTCCTCAAAAAACATGATAATATGATTATAATTAGTATAACATATGAATCACAAGCCTTTTCTAAGGTTCAAGAAACCCTAGGTCAAAACATGATATATAGAATTAAAAATCTGATCGAATCTGAGGGACCTAATGGGTGAAAGGAACCCACTAGTGAAATCTGACATACCTGGTGTCGAACTTCATGGAGATATCTTTTGATTTGGGGGCTGGAACTGGAGGAAACCTTGTTGCGTTCTTGGAGAGGGTTGGTCAAATTTTTCTCCTTTTTTTTATTCAACATGGATGAATTTTGAAGAATGAGTTGACTTGGGTAAAGTCTAATTAAGTTACTAGGTTAAAATTACAAAATCGACATAGTTTAGGAGTTAAACGACGTAGTTTAGGTGTCCAACGCATAGGGAAAAAACTAAAATGACCCTGACTTAAAAGTTGTTGGGGACAATCGACGAACCTGACCGATGGACCATCGATGGAACTACGGTCCATCCTGGTTAACAGTTGTTTGTCTTCAGAGACTGGTTCCCAGGGGTTTGAACCATGGACCGTGGTCCCACTTACGGTATGTAGGTCCTGGCGTGGGTCGACCCTTGGCTGAGATTTCCTGGGTTTCTGGGGAGGGGCTACAGGTGGCCAACTACGGACCCCCACCTAGGGCCCGTGGGTCACCCTACGGTCCGTGGGTGGTGCCCATTGGTGGCACCTGGAAATTTTGATTTTTTGAAATCTGATCTTTCTAGCATACGGGGTGTTACTTCTATGATCCATATTTTGAGAAATTTTTTGTTTCTAAAATGTTGTTTTCTTTGAAATTTTTTATTTTTTTCTACTCACGGTGAGTAATCTTCTGTTTCTCCTCTTCATCCTACTTTTGAGGAATTTTCATCTTCTTTTAACTGGTTCAAACTTGGATTTGTGTGTGAATGACATCTGCCAACTCTACCCCATCCTGAAACTGATCCACCACCTGAGACTACACCATAACTAGACTTTTAGAATTCTTCAAGGTCTAATCCTCTTAAGCCTACTCGGCGATGAACTTGAGTATCTCGTATTTCTAATTGGTATGCCTTTCCTCTAATTATCCACCATTTCTGCTCCAACTTGGTACTCACAAGATTTCCAATATGAATGCTGGCATAAAGCAATTGATAAAGAATGCTGGCATAAAGCAATTGATAAAGAACTTTTGGCCCTTATAGAAAATAACACATGGGGTTGTTTCATGGCCTTCAAATGTCCGTCCAATTGGATGTAAATGAGCTTATTGAAATGAAATTCATTCTGATGGAGCTCTTGATCAATACAAAGTTTGGTTTGTTGTTCTTGGTAATTAATAGGTGAATGATGTGGGCTATGAAGAGACTTTTGCATCAATAGAAAAATGACTACGGTGTGAACAATTATTGCCATCGCTTCTTCACAAAATTGGTCTCTTCATCAAATGGATGCCAAAAATGTTTTTCTCCATTGTGATATTAAAAAATATATTTATATGAAACCTCCACCTAATTTGTTCTCATCACCTACATGGGATGTATGCAAGCTCCCAAATATCTCAATTTTCTGACAATTCCTCTCATCATTAGGTATTTTCTAGGAACATCTACTCATGGATTATTCTTTCCTATATTTTCTACTATTTGTATTACTGCTTTTAGTGGTTCTTAATAGGCACGATGTCCTGATACTCGTCGCTTAATCATTGGTTGGGGAACGTTTCTTAGAAAATCATTGATATCCTGGAAGAGTAAGAAGCAAAATCGTGTATCCAAATAATCAACAAAGTTTGAATATCGATCTATGTCTACTACCTGCGCTGAGGTTGTATGGCTTCATTGATTATTTACTGAGATGGGATTTCGTCAATCTAATCCTACTCTTCACCATTCTCATAATACCAGTGTTATTCAGATTGCTACTAATTTGGTTTATTATGAGAGAACCAAATGCATCGAAGAAGATTGGCATTATATACGAGAAGTTGTAGATAAAAGATTCATTACTCTTCCCCATATGTCCAGTGGTCTTCATATAGATGCATTTACAACACCATCAATTTCTATTAGGCAAATGGATGCTTCTTGATCGAATAACATCAATTTAAGGGGAATGTTAGCATGATGAATTAATAGAGAATGATTGAATATATTAATATATACAGTATTATAAATAAGTGAACTTATCCAAATTTGTCGCAGTAATTGTAGAGAATAATATTGTGATAGAATATCAGATTTAAAGGGATGACATAATAGATTTAGAGGGATTTGAATGGCAGATTTTGTGGCCCGGTACTTGTCACGCCCCGATACTACCCCCGAGACGCGGACACGGGACCTAGGACCACAAGTGATCCCAAGATAACCCTGCTGGCATGATCATGAGCATACTAATGATAATAAATTGATGCGGAAGCTAAATCATCATTGAAATGGAAAGATGGGGAATACCCATATACTATAACTGAGATAAATGATAAATGATGAGTTTAATACAAAGAAGATATTAACTCAATACTAAGCTGAATCTAACTATGTTTGAAAATAACGTCTAACTGACTAGAAATATTGGGACAGGCCCCAGCTAAGTCTAGCAAAACTGAAACTAAAGGACTAAAAATACTGAAAAGAAACTCATGACTATTGTCCTCGGAGAATGAGGACTCACCACTGATTCAGTTGAACTGGAGATCGGGAACCGATCTAAGAGTGATCTGGATACTGAGAACCTGAACCTACATCACGAGAAGATGTAGCGCACGTATGCATCAGTACTTGAAAGGTACTGAGCATGAATGATAAAGTTAAGCTGAAATAACATATAACTGGACAAAGGAATAAAGCAATGAAATAATATGCACAAGATGAGATACTGAATCTGAGCTAACTAAATGCAATGACCAATTTAAGGCCTGCTGACTGAATACTGAATGAACTGTAAATATGGTCAATGCAATAGAGTCTGACTGAATTTGGGAGCTACTAATAACCGACAATAAAACCACATGAGCTAAATGTGGAGTCCGATGTATACGCCCCATCGAGAGGACCCAATATACCCGGCCAAAGGTATAGAGGCATGCTAGCGTGATCACTAAATAATGCCCACGGAGGGGACTTACACCTACGTGGCTCGTAGTTCTGGTACTATATGGGTATGTTGAACCCTAGTCCAACTCGGTATTATGCTACTCCCAATAGATTAAGTGATTAACACATTATGACTCTGTAATACTGGATAGCTCAAAACTAAACATGCAAAACTGAGAATGCAACAATTAATCTGATAATGATGCATTCATAAACTGAGGCATGTATAACTGAATAACTGAAATATCTGACCTAGCATGTGTAATTTAAGAACTAAAGAAATACATAGCTAGGGTTCTGAAATTCATGCAATA
>JAJOOO010000011.1:0-34499 GCA_029582685.1 Solanum piurae | reverse complement strand
TATTACCCATCTCCCCCCCCCCCCCCCCGAACTTTTTTTTATATATATTAGTTCACCCTCAGACACTGATGTGTCCACATAAACCAGATTTATAAAAAATGTTTGTATACACGCGTTGTCCACATATATATTAGTGGACCCCACAACTTTACACGACTTACAAATTGACACGTGTCACAGAACTTTACCTTTACCATTTATGAACCTAATCGACCCTTACTCTTCTTCCATTCCCTCCTAATCAACCCTCATTCTTCTGCCATTTTTGTTTGATGATCTTCCATTACTGTTTCTCGGAAAGCTTTCTTACTATTTCTTCTGAGAAAAGGTTAGATCTTTACTAGCTGAATACTATTTTGATGGTAGTGTTTGATTAGGGTTTTATTTTTATTGCGTATTCAAATGTTATTTTGACTGGTGTGTTGTAGTATGTAGTTTATTAGGGACTTTTAATGTTTATTAGGGTTAGTTCTAATTGAAGATTATTCTTTACCAACTGAATGTTATCTTGATATTTGATTTTAGTTTTGATGGTAATTTTTTATTAGGTTTTGTTGTACTGGGCATTCAAATGCTATTTTGATATGTGTGTCGTAGTATGTAGTTTATTAGGGGTTTTCAATGTTGATTAGGGTTAGTTCTAATTGAAGTTTATTCAGTTCAAACAATAGTGTTCGAGTAGGGATTTTTTTTTCTTTTTCTCCCTAGTTCTGCTGCTTCAGATTTTTTTAAGCAACCAAATAGTTATTTACTTGTTTTTGTGAACTTATACAGTCTTGTAGTTTACTGGTAAAGTAGAACCTCAGAAAACAGAGTTTCTCATTTCCTTACTAGTGTTACCTTGTTCAGGTAGGAGATGAGTGGATTTACTTTGGTTACTTTAAGATGATATCATGGTGGAGTATTAGATTTGAGTAGTGGACAACCAATTTACAGTGGTGGGCAAATTACAGAGTTTTTGGATGTTGATGTGGATAGACTGTCCTATTTTGAATTAAGAGGCTACATTAAAGAATTAGGATACACAACAACTTACACATTTAGTATCAAACCTACTAACAGTGGAATTTTGGAAGATATTCATAATGATATGGATATTTTAGACTTAAGTTGTTCTTTGGAAGATGGAGATATTGTGGAGGTATATGTAAAGCATTTGATTGATGATGCAGTTGTGGACCCCACCCCTATTCTATTAGAAAATGTCCCTCATGGGGATATGGAAGAATCTGGTTTAACTTTTAATAAAGTAAATGACCAAAGTAGGGTGGGTGAAGACCCTTTTACTACCTTTGATACTAGATCTAATTCTACCCCAACTTCTTTCACTACTCCTGTTGTTACTGGATTTGCTTCTACCCCAACTCCTCCCACTACAACTACTGCTCCTAGATCTCCTTCCATTACAATTCATTCCACTACAACTGCTGCTCCTAAATCTTCTTCCACTTCAACTCTTGTCACTGCTGCAAATTCTAGTACTGAAGATGCTGATGATCTAGTTTCAGGCCCTGTTGAATCTAATTTCTTAGAAGAAGAGGGTTCTGATTACTCAATTGAAGATAGTGTTGAGTCTGAATGTGGATTGGTGGGAGATGATGAGGAGGACTATGGTAGTGATGTACATGAAGAGGTTAGGAAGTTGAGGGCTGAAAAGAGATCTTTTCAAAAAAGAAAAAGAAAAGAGAGAGTACCAGCTGATACTGAAGAGGTACCAGTAGGTGAAACTGGACCATATTTAGGTTTTGATGAAACTCAAACAGGTAAAATAAGTGTTGAAGGAAGATTAGGAGGTGATGAGCCTTATTTTGCAAGTTCTGATGATGAAAGTTTTGAAATAGATGAAGATGAATTTAGTGTTGAATGTGTTGAATCTGAAAGAGTAAATTTACCAAGAACTGTAAATTTATCAAGAATGAGGAGGCCAAATAATCAGAAAATTATACATGATCCTACTGTCAAGAAAGTTGTATGGTAGTTGGGTATGGTCTTTGCAGATGTGAATGAATTTAGAAGAGCAGTAAGTAAATATGTTTTCCAGAAAAGAGTTCAAATAGAGAAGTGTGTGAATGATCCAAAAAGAGTTAGATGTAGGTGCAAGGAAGGTTGTCCATGGCTTTTGTTTGCATGTCTTGACAAAACAACAAATGATTTCATAATAAAGACTTATAATCCAAAGCATAGTTGTAACGGCACAGCTAGAAATTATTTGTGTAATGTAAAGTTCATATCTACACACTTTAGAAAAAGGATTAATGAGCAGCCAAATATAAGAGTTTTCAAGTTGCAAGAGTTGATAAGGAAAAAATTTAAAATTCATGTTGGCAAGACTACTGTTAGAAGGGCAAGAGCTAAAGTGTTGAAAGATATCATGGGTGATCATATTGTGGAATTTGGCAAAATTCTTGACTATAAAGATGAATTGTTGAGGACCAATCCAGGGAGCACTTGTGTTGTTAAACTTGGTGAACTTGATGCTCTTGGCAGGCCAGTATTTCAGATCTTTTACATATGCTTTGATTCATTGAAGAAGGCATTCCAAAATTGTAGAAAGTGCATAGGTTTAGATAGTTGTTTTCTTAAAGGTGTTTGTAGAGGACCATTGTTAGTTGTTGTGGCCAAAGATGGTAATAACCAGATGCTACCGCTTTCTTGGGCAGTAGTTGAGTATGAAAAGGAAGAGACATGGACATGGTTTATCAAACTGTTGAAGGAAGATCTAGGACTAGGAGATGGTGAAGATCTCTCCCTGATTACAGTTATGCAAAAGGTATGTGTACTATTTTATTTTGTATATGTCTTTATCAATTTTCATGTATTTGTTATTATAACATAACTAGATCTATTACAGGGATTAATAGGAACAATTCTAAATATTTTGCCTGTTGCTGAACATAGAATGTGTGCTAGACACATCTTAGCTAACTGGGCTAAGGACTGGAGAGGTCTCCAAAGAAGACAACAATTTTGGTCAATTGCAAAGAGTACCTTTGAATCTTAATTGAGGAAAAATGTTGCAAATATGAAGTTGCTTGGTCCAAAAAAAATGATGGATGATCTTATGTACTACATAGAGTACTGGTGTAAGGTTTACTTTAATACTCAAGTAAAATGTGATTCTGTAGACAACAATATGTCTGAGTGCTTTAATGCATGGATCTTGGCAGCTAGACACAAGACAATTATTACTATGCTTGAAGAGATAAGAGTAAAGATGATGACAAGAATAGCCAAGTTAAGAGAGTTCACAAATACTTGGATGTGTGATTTTTCTCCAATGTCTTTGAAGGTACTATAGGAGAATATTGATAGGTCAATGAATTGCAATATTGAATTTAATGGAGTTGATGGGTTTGAAGTGAGAGAAGGACCATTTCAACACAGTGTGGATCTTGGTAGGTGGACTTGTAGTTGTAGGGTATGGCAGTTAAAAGGCATCCCATGTGCACATGTTGTGGCTGCCATTTACTTTAAGAAATGTGAACCCCTTGACTACATTGACAATTGCTATAGTAAGGCAACTTATTTGAGGACTTATGCCAATGTCCTTCAACCTGTCTCAAACATGGAGATGTGGCCTGTATCTACTAACCCCACAGTTGCACCACCAGAAATAAAAGGCATGCCTGGCAGGCCAGGTAAACTTAGAAAGAAGGAAGCTGGCGAGAGTAAAAAATCTGAAAAGCTACCTAGAACTGGACTTGCCATGACATGTAGTAACTATAATGTTAGAGGTCACAACAAGAGAGGATGTCCACAAAGGGTTGAGTCATCAACAAGGGAAGAACCATCAAATACTGACAAGGGAAAGGGCAAAACTTCAGGTTTAGGCAGACCAAAGGTAAGATCTTTAAGTTTAATTTGGTATGTGATAACTACAATTATTTTTAACTATATTTATAGAAAGCACAAACATAAGGTGAGCATTCTACAAAGAGGTCAAGAGGAAGACCACCTGCAGCACCTAGTGCATCTCCAGGACCTGCAAAGAGGTCAAGAGGAAGACCAACTGCAGCACCTAGTGCATCTCCAAGACGTTCAAAGAGGTCAAAAGAAAGACCACTTGCAACACCTACAAAAGGTGCAAGAGGAAGACCACCTATTGCACCTGCAACACCTAATGCATTTGCAGCACCTGCAAATAGTGCAAGAGGAAGACCACCTGCAGCACCTAGTGCACCTCCTACACGTCCATCACTTGCTAATTACCATGTTGGATCTTCTACACCTGCTGATTACCAGTTAACTAATAGTAACAAAGGAAGAGGAAGGGGTAAGGGAAGCACAACCTCATACAAAAGGCAAGCAGTCATTGGAATGGGTGTGTTTCAAGCTGAAAATGGATTCAAAGCTCTTAATGTAAGTGTTTTCTATTGATTCAATTATACTTTTTTTTAATGTTTAACTACAAACTCACTCACTAATTATTTCATAATTTAAATATAGCCTGGGATGTCAAGTTGTAAGATCTTCTCTACTGGTAAACAAAGGTGACAAAATCTGGTGATGTTACTGGTGATATTGGTTACAAACCAAGTACTGCATCCAAGTTGAAATGGAATGGGAAAGCAGAAATCTCAACAAGAAAACTTCAAGAAATGAGAGAGGAACAAAGAAAAAATCAAGAGGAAGTAGTTCAAACAATCCAATCTAGGAAGTAATGATATTGCAGTACTGTTTTAAGTAGGCATGAAAACATTTCCCATTTTGAATGATGATGTATTCTGTTTTTGTTTTTGTTTTTTGATTGTAATTTGACCTTATGTGAGGCCTGTTTTACAATAGATTATGTCTATTAAAGGCCTTCTATTTTACAAATGGTGTTATGTTTATTCAATTTCTCCCTTATTTGTTGTAATATAGACACTAATATATCAACTACTTTATCCGAAAAGATTCATGATATTGATATACAAAATTTCTCATATTACATATGACAACCAAAAGAGAGTTTCAACTCCTTTCACTACTCACATACGTTATGTCAATTCAATTAGTTCAATACTTGAATGAACCCTACTTTGAAATAGGTTGTTGAACAAGGCAACAACACAAATCAAAATGCACAAAATGACCTTCCAATCAAACGTACACCATTTCAACTTTCTTCGTTTGAACCTCTTCTCTACTGTCAAATTATCAATCAGAACTTGTTGCTCATTGATTTGAATCTGTCTCCTCCAAACTTCATCTTCCAACTCTTTGATTTTGTTCACCAATTTTGGGAGGATAAATTGGGATCTTGGATCGATTTCTTCTCTGTCTCTCCATCGAAAAAAATTACAATTGTTCGACTGAAAAAATAAAAACAATATATTAACATTATTAACATTCACATCAATTAAACCCAACAAAATCAAACAACTGAAGAAAAGTCACATACACCATTGTAGGGGCAAGACCAAAATCGTCTTCCGAGATTCGACTTCGACCAAAAAGTTTGCATATGCAACAAACTATGTTTGCATCGTACTATGGTTTTGAGAATTGAGTCTGATTCTTCCATGCATAGCTTATTCAATTTCGCATTTGACATTACTAACCCTAATAACACAAAATGAAAAAAAAATTAAGCTGTCGAATTGGGAAAGATTTCGATTGTTCAATATGAAATTCGAGAAAATTGCAAACCCTAAATTCAATCTTAGTTGGAGAAGATACGACAACTAAATTCAAGCTTTGAAAATGGTGGATGAAGAACAAAGAAGAGAGCTTTTGTTCAAGAACAAAAGAGATGGAGATAAATGAATTGAGAAAAGAATAAAAAATAAATGTATGGTTAAATAAAGAGTAAAGTTACCGTTGGGAGGCTTATTTGGACTCCACATGGACATTTTATTACGTTCCTACGCGCCTCACGGAGGTGAGTTCACGTATGTGGACACATCATCGTCTGAGGGTGAACTAATATAAAAAAAAAGGTTCAGGGGGTAATAGGACCCCCACAAAGGTTAAGTGTGTAGTTGGAAATATGGCTAAATCTTGAGATGATTTGTCAATTTCAATATTAATTAGAGTTTTTGGTTTCGACTTTAGAAATGAAAAAAGTATTTTTCAGCATGAATTCATATTAACCGTACCTCTAGTATGCAATGATGAAATAAAAGAGAAATGTATTACATATAAGAATATATTATCACATTGTATGAATTATAATTATAGAGGAATATATAAGCACTCTATCTTATTTATGGGGTGTGATTTTTCCCTTTTATTAGGAAAATGCATAAGTACCCCCCCACCCCAACCTATGTCGAAATCTTAGAGACACACTTATACTATACTAAGGTCCTATTACCCTCCCGAACTTATTTTATAAATAATTTTCTATCCCTTTTAGGCCTACGTGGCACTATCTTCTAGGCCAGCGCGTGTTGATAATTTTTTCAAGCTATTTGGTTGATAGTGCCACTTAGGCCGAAAAGGGGTAGAAAATTATTTATAAAATAAGTTCGGGAGGGGAGGGTAATAGAACCTTAGTATAGTATAAGTGTGTCTCTGGGATATTGGGCATATGTTGGGAGGGTACTTATGCATTTTCCCCTTTTATTATCCATAGGCACTCCCCACAATTAGTAAGATTTTCATTTAATTAAAATAAAGTATTGTACCTCAAGCATCAATACGTAAACATTCATTAGATTGAGAAAATCTATAATAAGTTCCCCCCCCCCCCTCTCTTCATATATAATGCAACAACACATTTCCATTCTTACATCTCAGATTCACTCCCTTCGTGAATTCAAAGAGAAGATCGTGCTCTCTCATCACCGATCTTCTAGGGTTTCTCCATTTTGCACATCACCACACTTCTTTGACGATTTCTCCATCATTTTCATTTCCCCTTTTGTTGTACCCACTGGACACCATCGGCTTTTCACCCAACAACAAGCAACCAGATTCCGGCAACCAAGAAGCAATAAATTTGGATGGAATTATGCTTCCTTCCCATCGGAGTACATACGATCTCCTCTTCAAGTTCCAGGTTCTATCTTTCCAAATTACTTTCAAGATTTTCTTCAAGTTGCCTTTATTTTTATCGTTTTCAGATCGTTTCATTATAGTATATTTTACAAATCTAATTTTTCAATATATCTTTCATGTGTAATTGTTGATATCTTGTGTTGGAATATTGATTCCCTAATTGTATAACGAACAAGTATACTATATCTATTCCTTAGTAAATTAATTACTGGCACTGCGTTAATTAAGGGGAAGTAAAGTAATAACACAATATTTTATTGTGAAAAACCCCATCTCATAAAGGGTAAAAACAACAACTTACACCTCTGTAGGATTTAACTGAACTTCAATAAACTCCGAGCTTACAAAATGTCTTAGATTACAACATTTGCAAATCCTAGGAACTAAACTCTGATTCCTTTGTCTCATCAATCATCCTTGACTGTTGAACCCATCTTCAAGTTGCCTCCAACTGAAGAATAATCTAAGCTATGAAAACAAAATATTACAACTCAATGATAAAAAATATATAAAAACTAGACTCAAGAACTAGAAAGCATAAGCCTATGGAACATGTTCTTTAATCTTACTTCTTTGTATCAATGAAATTGAATCTTCAATCTGAACTCTCTCTTATTTTATTGTATTCTGCTTGTAGCTCTCCCTGTAAGTGCGTAAAGTTCTTTGTGAAACCCTTAATAGATGCAAGACTCCTATTTCTTTGAGTTGGGAGTAGGTATCCTTCCTTATACAACTTTCCTTTATTTGTAAACTTCCACTATGAAAGAAAAATTTATGCAAATAAGTCTTTTGTCATAAACTCTCTTTGTTCACCGCCTATAATCCTTTTTCTCATGTTATAAATTTTCTCTTAATCCCAATTTGACTCTATTTGAGTGGAACACGTTTCAGTAACCAGTACCCTGCATCTCCTCCCCTATTTTTCAGTCATCAAAATCTTACTCGATCTAACAATTTTCCTCTTTTTGATGATGACAAACCATGGCTTCTTGTGTGAATAACTTCAACCTGAGACATGTCAATTTCTCAAAGCACACCAATCAAAGCAACAAATTAGAGGATCATCGTTAGACAAATTATATCACAAAAGTATGCATTTCCCCCTTTTGACATCATTAAACATACTATAAACAACAGACTAGGAGATGCAATTTGAATACTCATGGCCACTGGGCTATCAATTGCACACATACTTTAAAGTAAGAACCCATACAGTTATAACAAAGAATTTACACAATCAGAGGACATAGACAATAACAAGAAACTAAAATCCAACAATAGCATTAATCAAAACAAGTACACCACAAATGAAATCAAAACAAAAAGGTAAAAACAAGCACTTGTGGTTACAAAAAAGAATGGGAAGGGTTAGAGTGATTAGGACAGAGAAGAAGAAGAATAGGATGATGATGATAGATCTTTCTTAAGCAGATCAAAAGACCTTTTAGATTAGCAGAATTAGTCGACCTCTCAGTTTTAAGGAGAGCCTCAATGTGGGCAAGCTCAACCTTGATCCTAGCATTTCATCCACTAATTCAGTATGTTCAAGTCTATAGGTGACATGAAGATGATCCATGGAATCCATGTGGAGGCTCAAAGTGCTGCAATTTCCCCATCTTTGATAACAAGTAGTGCCCTCAACCTTTGAAGTGGTGTATATACCTCCCCCTCCTATAAGCATGTATTGTTGCCTGGTTCACTATCCCTAAAACATCCTTGGTGGATTAATGTTTCCATGTTTTGATAGGAACCCCAAAGTGTTCAAAAATAGACCCAAAGAAAAACCCATAACAAAGCGCATACTTTGTTTTGTCCTTCTTACAAATTCGATTCATGTGACACATGATGAGTTAGGGAAAAATTATGGGTATTTGAGAAATCAATAATCTATCGAAGTCATAGAAATGATCCATTATTCTAATGAAGTCTCAGAAACTTGATATTTATCTTATCTTGTTCTTTTAAGGTTCATGTTTTTAAGGAGTAGGTTGTGCGACTAAAAGAAAAGGTAAGGCCACATTGATTGATATATTTTGAGCTTTAATTCACACAAAGGTAAAAAATATAACAATCTATCTATAGGCCTTAATTTGTTGAATGTGAATATCTCTATTGAAGAATTTCCAACTGCTTTACTACTTGTTTGATTAATGCTTCCCTTTCTTACGAATCCTGGAGAAAATTTTTGTTGTTGAAAATGCAAACTAAGGGAGAAGGTATATTTTTCATTTCCTTACATCAACCTTCGTATAGTTTTCTTTTTTTCAATTCTTCTACTCTAATTCATATATAGTCGGATATAAAATTATCTTATCTGGTGCCTATATTTATAGTTTGGTGATCTTAGCAGAAACAAACACCAAGTGGAGAGAAGGAAGGAGAAGCTCTTTGTACTGATGGTAGTGAGAAATCAAATGTTAGAGATTAAATTGTTTATAGGACCATCGGAGTGCAGGGTAAGGCTTCTCTAAAAGAATTGACTGAGGTCTGAATGGTACGCTTTGCCTGACCATCCGTCTGCGGATGAAACGCTGTGCTGAGATTTACGTATCAAGACCTTTCTGAAATGACTTCCAGAAATGAGAGGTAAATTGAGGACCTCTACCTGAGATGATAGACAAAGGAATTCCATACAACCTAACTATCTCATTAATGTAAAGCTTGGCGTAGTCCTCCGCCGAATCTTTAGTCTTAACAGCAAAAAAGTGAGCGGACTTAGTAACTCTGTCTACTATTACCCAGATGGAATCATGTTGTCTGCGAATACGAGGTAAACCTGTAATGAAGTAACTATAATTTATAATTATACGAATATCTATGATTTATTTTGAAATATAAATTTTATAATTTTTTTTATCTTCAATCAAATATCCCGGTATAAATTGGATGGAATGAGTATTAATATCCACTGTCATCCAAATTATCCTCATGTTTTTTTGTTTTCTACTCGGTGTTCAGTATTGACATTAGAATTCAATTATATCTGAATTTACATCGTGTAGGATCATATTCAAAAGGAAACACATGAGACCTATAATTAAGAAAGAATCAACCTTTCATGCTAGACTTATCTCTATCTTGCTTTAATCAATGGTGGGCCCTGATCATTTTTTTAAAAGAGAAGACAGCTAGCTTCAAAATTATATACGGCTACAACTTACATAAATAATGTAAAAATTAAAATTAAAAGATCATTACGTATACAATTACATACACTTGTTTGATCTATCGTCACCCCTTAATTAAAAAATAGAATAGACATGCATGGTGGAAAAGAATATCATTGTCACCTGGAATACAAGGTCAAATCACATTATGTCTACAAGCTTTCCACTAATTTGTAAAAAAAAGAAAAGGAAAAAACATATTGGAAAAAAATTAAAACTACATGATTTAATTTATTTGAGCTGAGGTACCTATAAAGTAACTGAAACAAAGTAAAATTAACTATGTTAAAATTACAAGATTAAAGCAAATTATAAGAAACTAATAATACTCATAGAACTAGAGACAATAAGCTTGCACCACAAAAGCTTCCATGGATTTTTAATTTTATAATCATTTTTAATATGTTGATGATATTTTTAGTCATTTTCTTTTCTATATAATGTTTTATGATAAGTATTAGCTTATAACTTGATAAACATGATAAGCAACTTGCTATTACATGTTATATAACGCTAATAGTGTATTTTTTGTTACATTGTACTATTTTTTTATATATAAAATTTAAATGCGCTTAGAGAATGATGATTACTTTCCTTATATTTTGGTATAGTTTTCATTAAATAGAGTACAACATCTTGATTAAAGTTTTGTTGTTGTTGGAATTTAGATTTCTTGCCTTTTGGTAAAATTAATAGACGAAAATGATGTTTTCAGATTTCTTATGTATAAATATAAAGATTTTTTATATGTAAAAAATATTTTTTTAAAAAAAAATTAGTGACAGAAAATATCAATTCCACGTAGTGAATGACTTAGGTCTAATTTTAGTCGAATGAAAAAAATAATATAATTCTCAATTAATAATGAAAAATCTCTAAAAAATTTAAAAACAAGAATTGACGGGTATTAAAAACTTGATATATAAATGATCGTTGGACCCATGAAGTAAGACCCTAGATCCAATCACAGAAAGTGGTGTGTAAGGATATGATAGGTTTTCAACTTGTTATATGAAAATAGGAAATTTATGTAGACCATCATATTTACTATCATTTGTCCTTACTTAAAAATGTCTTGGAAAATTGGGAATTTAGGGTCCATCGTCTATGGACCCTATACATAATTATTAGCACGATTGATCAGTTTTCCATAAAGAATTACAAGACATGTATTTTCATAAAATTCCTCCATTTAATTTCCACCTAATTTCGCAAGCACTGATTTTTTCCCATCGAAACTAACTACTTTGCATCATTGTGTTTATTAGACGGAGCATGAGGTGATGTGTTTTATGCCGTACAAGCATGTATATCAGTAAATTTTATAATTTAATTACTAAAAAAATAAGAAAAAAAAACTTTCAATGATTTTTCAAATAAATTTTAATAAATAAACAATAATAAAAAAATATGATAATTGTTTGCACATTTAAAATGAATTCACCACCCATTTTTACATTTATTAATCCCTCTCACCTTCAAGTAATATTTGCACATATTATTGTTTATATATTTTAAAGAAGATAAAAGATAAAAAGTGTAAGAGTAATTAAAAAATGAATAAAGTTATCTCAGAATTATAATGCTATGAAAGCTTTATCTTATCAATTTCAGACATGATTATCTAAAAAAATATTTATATTAATATCATTTTCTATGAGAGTTTTATTTATAAATTTTAGAAAAAATCACTACAACTTGAAAAAATAGGATAGCATAAAATATAAATACCATTACACCAATAATAAAAATATGATTTAAAGCAAAAATAGTTTAAAAACAAAAAAAAAACTATCATTTGGACATACATTTTTACGTTAAGGAGTTACGCTTTTACGCTCCAAACTTACGCTCTATGAATCTACGTCTTCAATTTGTTCTCTAAAGTGTTTTCGATTCATAAAGCATAAGCTCCTGCCCTGAGACTCACCCCTAACACCCTTTTAAAGGCTCTGTTTTGTATTACTGTACATAAGTCAAATGCATCCTTAGCAATTAGCATTTTGTACAATTCAGCTTGTGAAAAGCCTCATCCAAGAGATGTCTCATTCATCAAAAAAATAAAAGCTCTAGTTAATTTATGAATCATTTTGTCCAAACATCTAGAAATATATATGAAATCGGTATAATCAAACATACTCGAGGGATCATGTAGCTCATTAACTGTTTTTCATAATAAGTTGGTATCTATAATCACAAGGTGTGATGACATATTTTCATCAATTGATTCAAAATTTGAATCCATATCTTACACCTATCTAAATTGTTGTCGCACCTAACTTTCTCGTGTTACAAGTGCATGAATTTATCAAACTATATAATATGATATAATAATATTAAAGGAAATAAGGTGCAATAAATATTAGGGGGACACTGATAGTAACAAGGTAGATATTATTGATTTTAAGGACCGCACATGTAGCCGTGGTGGAACTTTCTCTAGGTATGTTTCGATACATTTATTTACTACTATTTTTGTAAATTGATCTGTCTTGCATGAGTTTATAATTTTATAATATTATTCCTAAAGTAGTACTAGGATAAAAAGAGGGAAACTAGTGTTAATAATGCTAGTTGGCTTATAATATATTAATTAAGTACATGTTTTAAAGTTATTTTTTCAACTTAGATGTCACTATCTACTTACGTAATTAGCTTGAGAAAATTACAACCTGGATAAAACTCATTAATCTAGTGGTATACTTTACAACATCTTTTTAAATAAGTTAATGAAAAGATTTAAACTATATTTTCAAAAATCACAAGATTCAAAATATTTTAAAATGTCATACTTGACAGTAATGTCCTAAAAAGAAAATAATGTCTTAAAATACTTTGAATGAGCATTGCTAACTATTAGATTAGAAGTTTCCCTTGTATATTCGGAATTCGACAATCAATCAATAAATATATATACATTTTTTCCCGAAAAAACGTCATTTTATTTAACAAAATGAATTTGTGAAAATGGATTAAAAGTAAGTGGACTAAGACCGATCAAATTTGTTCCTTTTGAACTACAACATCAAGGTCGTGATTTCATATAAGTAAATAATCTTCTGAAAGAAAATGGATGGCGCCTGCTATGGGGGAGGTTGTAAGGCAACTTTTGTAGATGATACTAAATGGGAAAGAAAAAGATAATAACTTTAAGCTTCTAGAGATTTTCTGATGCCATCTATTCTCTGTAGATCCCCTTTTTATAGCACCAAAAAGTAAACCATCGTTTTAATGTGAAACAATGGCACGCTCTGGCACTAAAAATGCTATATATCTCATAGCACATGCCTATTTTCTAATGCCTGACGTGAAGTTGATTGGCCCAGGTCGACGTGCAACTCCAGACTGATTGTTGGGCTTCCGAGGGTCATTATGACTGCTTTTAGTTTTCAGGAAGTCTTCCCTGGGTGATGCTTTCCTAGGATGTCAGGTAGTGTTTCAACACTATACGAGCAGACGATTGAGGCTCTTCGTGTTATACCGGGTTTGATCTTCTTCATTCTCACCGCGTTGCTTATAATCGTTCCTAAATTAGAGTTTAGTTTTTTGTTTGCATGGTTTGGGGTTCAGAAGAACCCAAGATATACATATTCTATAGTTCGAGAGAATTTTGAATATAGTATAGAACAAATTCTATCCATGTACCAATCGAATTGCACACACTTATCTCCAACTTGTTGAATTTTGATTGTGTTGATCTCTTGATATTGATACTTGTGTTTGAATCAATCTTGTGTCCCAATCCCCCCAAATTTATATTTTTGTTTTGAATTACATCGTGCTAGTTAGTTTTGAGATGAAAATAAGTAAAGTGTGACCTTTCTGTCAATCCTTATGGTTTGACCCCAACTCATATAAAGTTGGGTATTGTTTTTGCACATGACTGTCTATAACTTAATTGGGAGGTATAGCTAAGCGTTATCAGTGACATTGACATTAGACTTAAAGCTTGGTATCCTATCCTTGTGCTTCGGTCTAAACTTGGGTATTGGGTCACTAGTAGAGGATGAGGATGGAGCTGAGGACTTTAAACAAAACTGAGAACGATCACCACCGCATGATTTCTGTCAGGAAATGTCAAAACTGCATGTTCTACGCTCTTACTCTCACTTTCACTCTCCTTGACCATTTCTCTCTCAATTTCTTGAGCATGTGTCATATATCTTGAGATGTCAATATTCTTGATTAATATGGTTGTTCTATATTATTTGACAACGTTCTCGGAGACACCTGAAACAAACTTACTCATACAACCCTCTAATTAGCCTCAATTGCTAGAGAGCTGAGTAAACTTAAGTGTAATACCTCGAACTTCGATAAAGGGCTAAAAAGAGGAAATTTGGGCAAGTCCACGAATCTAAAATGGACCATGGACCCTTCACGGCATCCTAGAGAGTCCGTGTAGGGGACCACAGTCCGTTAAGGATGTCGTGAGTGACCATCCAGGACTGCGCTGGGAGGGTCACCTAGACGGCTCCCTAGAAGGCCTATGGTGACTTGGACGACCAATCTAGGGGTCCGTAAAAGTCACCCAGTCAAGGAAGTTGCACCAAAGCACCTATCAAATTAAAGGTCTTTGAGTCCTCTTTCCAACGCCACTATGTTTTCCTAATTCCGAGCCTAGAGTAAAAAGTTATGCTCATTTTAGTGAAGCCCTATCGGGCAGAGCATCTTCACGACCCACTTGACGGGCCATGGTGCTCTAGATGGGCGGTGAAACCTGTTTTGAAGTCACTTCGTCAGCTTTTAAGTGAGGTTTCACCCCCCAAAGTCACTGGTTAAGCACCACAGATGTCTAAATGGTTCGTGAAGCTTCACACGGACCGTGAAGTCATCCTTGAAGGGGACTTGTCAGACTTGGAGTTTAGGGTAAACTTTAAACAAACATATCTTTCAGCACAAAATGAATTAGGTGGCCATGACCTATCAAATTAACGATCTTTGAGTCCTCTTTCCAACGCCACCAAGTTTGCCTGATTCCAAGCTCGAAGTAAAAATTTATACCCGTTTTAGTGAAGCCCTATCGGGCAGGGCATCTTCACGAGCTGCTAGACGGGCCTTGGTTATCATGACGGCCCGTGAAGCCCTTCTTGAAGTCACTTTGGCAGCATTTAAGTCAGGGTCGCATTGGTCTTTTCCTTTATGCGTTTGGTACTTAAACTACGTCATATTACTCAGTCTAAGCTTAGTAAACTAGTCAGAAACTACCTAAAACTCTCATTCTCCTAAAATCATCTAACTTAGAAAGAAAATGATAGAAAGAGGCGACAGTTTCTCCCAAGAACAAACAGAGGGTTTCTTTAAGTTCAGCCCCGAAATCGAAAGGATTTCTCCATAGTTTTCGTCACTAGGTATGTTGGATTTCACTAATGGGTTCCTTTCACCCATTAGGTCCCTAGAATTCAGTCAGTTCTTTGATTCTCATAAACTGTTCCGACCTAGGGTTTCCAGATTTTGAAGATTTATTGTGATTTTAGCTGTTATAGTTTCCATGATCTAAATAACTTGTTTCTTGGTGAATTAGTGTAGTTCCATGCATAGAACTCAGAACCCTAGTTTTTGTAAATTTATCATACTTCATTAATTATACTTGCTAGGCAAATCATACATAAAATCATGCTTCAAAATTCGAATGCCATATCTTCAATATATATATATATATATATATATGTTGCATTCTCAGTTAGCATATGAGTACTTTGAGCGACTCAGTATTTCAGTGCATTTTAGCTTTTCATATTCAGTTGGGAGTAAACTTAGCACCGAGTTGGACTAGGGTTCAGCGTACACTTAAGTCCCAGAACTACGTGCCCGCGTAGGTTTATAAGTCCTATCTGTTGGAAAACAATTTTAGTGATCACGCAACAATCATGCCTCTATACCCCTCAAAAGGTATATTGGGTCCTCTCGATGGGGAGTATACATCGAACTCCACGTTTAGCACACGTGGCTTATGTTGGTTAATAGGACCTCCCACTGTCAGACTCTTATTGCATTGACTATGTTTACATCAGTATACAAAGCAATATGTTATCTTCATGATTAGTACTTGGTCATTGCATCCAGTTTAGTTTTCAATTATACTTTAGTATAATTTTTTTCTTTGTTCAGCGTATACATATATTGTTCAGCTAAGCATATCTATATCTTGCATGTTCGATACATTCAATGTATTGACACATACTTTTGTGCTACAACGTTTTATGATGTAGGTTTAGGCGTACAACATCCAGATCACGCTTAGTTTGACACATTCAATGTATTGACACATACTTCGAGGACAATAGTCATGCTTTACTTTTCAATCTTTATTTCAGTTTTTAGTCTTGTTAGAGTTAGCTAGGGGCATGTCCCAGCAAATCAATTCAGTTAAAGGCTTTTTAGACATAGTAGTAGATTCGACTCGAGTTGTTATGTGTTGTTTCAGTCTTCACTAAACTCTTATTATATCTTATAGATTCAGACTAGTTGGGTTTCTCCCCATTTCAGATATTCATTGTTTCTAGCTTCTGCATAGTAAATGATTTACGTAGTTATATTTTTAGTATATTTGTGATATGCCAGACTCGGGTAGCTTGGGGTCACTTGTGATCCTAGGTCCCATGTTACGTCTTGGGGGTAGCCTCGGGATATGACAAACTTGGTATCGAAGTATGGTTCAAGAGTCCTAGGGTGTGAGAAAGTAGCACTAAGTAGAGTATCTTTCATGAGTGTTAAGCGCGCCACACCTATGAGGGGGAGGCTACTAGGTGTTCTAAGAAAAACTTCACTTCTTTTGATATTTCTATCGTGCATGATGTGTGATTCAACTTCTCCTTTCTAATCCATCGTTATGCATTTCGGATCATGCCTCCTCATAGAGCTAACGCACAAAATGCTAAGACATGTAATGCTAATGCAGTTCCTCCAGTACAGAACCATGAGGTTACGAATGCAGAGTTCCGTAATACGATCTAGCTATTGGCTCAGATCATAGCTAACCCGACCAATTAAAAGGCCCCAGTTCCTACGAACCCCACTAATGGATCAGCTGCAGCCACGGTTCGAGAGTTGTGCGTATGAATTCGCCAGAGTTTCTAGGGTTGAAGGTTGGGGAGGACCCACATAACTTCATTGATGAGGTCAAGAAGATTCTTGAGCTAATGCAAGTGACTAGTATTGAGAGTGTGGAGCTAGCATCCTATCAACTAAATGATGTGGCTCATATCTAGTTCACGCAGTAGAAAGACAACAAGGGTGCAGATGCAGCTCCTGTAATGTGGGACTATTTTATTGGAGCTTTTCTGGACAAATTCTTCCTGAGAAAGTTGAGGGAGGCTAAGGCTCAGGAGTTTATGAACTTGAGGAAAGGTTTGATGTCAGTCTAAGAATACATGATAAAGTTCACCTAGCTCTCCAGGTATGCTTCACACATGGTTGCTGATCCGAGAGCACAAATAAACAAGTTATTTGGAGTATCCGATCAAGTGAAGACCAAGTGCAGGAATGCTATATTGTTAGGGGATATGGATATCTCTAGATTAATGACCCATACTTAGCAGGTTGAGGGAGATAATCTCAAGGAAATGGCTATGGATAAAAAGAAGGCTAGAAAAGGAAATTATGAATACTCTCATCATAGGTCGGGCGGTGGGAATCGCTCACAATATCAGCGAAGGTGTACAACCCCAACGTCTTCATCAGCTAGCGCTCTATCCCCTAGGTTTCGACAAGATCAGTGTAACACCCTGGAATTCTAATGACTTAAGCTAGAGTCTAACATGTAATCTAGTGTCCTAAAAAGGGTTAACGTCAAGATAATAATCGTAAAATGACCTCCCTAACTTAGTAATAAGTTTATAGTCCCTAGACGTCAAGGCATGGCCCCTCCAAGGACCCCCCAAGGGTCCTTAAGGAGGACCTAGGGGCTGCCTGAAAACTATCAAAAAGACAGTACCATCTACGAATGGAAACCTACGAGTCGTAGGTTGACTCATACCCCGTAGGTAGGAGTCGTGAGTCAACACTTGGTTTATCCCCCAAACTTCCCAAATGACCAAGTCTCAGACCCAAACCACGACCATGCAGTACATGACGTCACCCAACCTACGGAACGTAGGTGGGTGTCATGGGTTGAGACTTAGTCTCCTTACCTTTGCCTTGATCTTCCCCCTCTCTGACCCTAAGCACAGAGGTGCATCACGAGGCGAAGTCCCACCTACAGTCCGTAGGTGGGGGAGTCATAGGTGAGGCCTGCTAAAGCTGGTGCAAATCGGCCAAGGCTCAAACATTTCAATTAATTTCTAATTAATTAAGTAAGGGTGGGGACGCTTAATATTAGTTATATTAGATGTATATAAATAGTTTTAAGTCATTTAACTCAACTTAACTCCTCATAACTCACAAGACCAAAACTCAACCCACTTCCCTCTAAAAATATTCTCTCTCGAAACTCCATTGAAGAACTAGGTCAAAGCTCAAGCTAGAGGTTCAAGAACAAGTCTTTCTTCTCCAATTTCGTGTGGAATTCAACCTAAGGTATGGATGTTACTCATTCTTGGGTAGCTATCCCCCAAGAAGTCCCTTCAAAGTGTGTTTTTAAGACTTCCAAAATCTAGGGTTTTATTCTAATCATAGGTCTTCTTCCAAAATGATTTCTATTGTTCAATTATGATCTATTATGATTAATTATGATGGTTTATGGTTAGATTGTTGTAGTATTGATGTTTTTTGATGAAAATCTCTCTTGGACCCATGGTTTCCTTTTCTTCCTAAATTGTGAACTATGATGTGACTTGAATAGTCATGGAAGTTGATAATTGATTATGTTTATTTTGTTAGGGTTGATGATGGTTCATGGCCTTGAAAGGCAATTGGCTAGGGTTTATGTATGTTGATGTTGATTCTCTATAAGTATGTGATTTACTTGGATAGTAATGATCATATATTTAATGTTGTGGTAATGATGTAAGATCCTTCTTCCCTATACCATAAACACTTGATTATGAATGAAGTATGCATGTTTGTTTATCATGATCTTGTGGGGTTGATTGAAAGGACATTCTCATGCTCACAATATGATCTACAATGTGAAAGGTTTACTCACATGCTAATATTTGTAAAAGTGAAAGGAGCATTCTCACTTAAAGAAACCTATGAGCTATTATGATGATGTGTTGACATGAGTGTCTAATACATTCTCTTATGAATATAGACTTAGGTAAAGATTTGATATCACATTTAAAGGGAATTATGCGTAGCACCGAGTGGATGTGAAAATGAGATGGGGGCTTTTACGTTTAGCAAGTCCGACTTCCCAATGTTTGTTGTCTCATGGGATGGAAACCTTTTACGCTAGTTGTCTGGGTTTCTAGTAGCAATACCCATATCCCATAACTATGTGCCCACATAGGTCTTAGCTAGTTGATCCACCTAGAAGCTAAAAATGTACGTTCTACCTTAGGAAAGTAGGACACCTCTTTCTGGTGTGGGGGTAGAACACCGGATTCCATGTATCTCGCATGGTCTATGTCGTTTAATGCAATTATTCCGTAATGATATGAATATGAACTGTGGTAAGAACATGGACTTTAATTATGACTTCTTAAGGGTCCTACTTAGTATGAGTGGGGGTATGGGACTTCACTTATGCATTGCACAAGTAGACTCTAAGAGGGGTTGTGGTAATGTTCTCTTATGATTATGATGACTTATGAACTACGTATGAAAAGATATAAGTATGAATGGCTTCTCTTTTATGTATGTTGGTTATGACTATGGTAAAGTATGCTATGTATGTTGTTGGTGGCCTAAGTGTGATACTTTGCATTTTGTAGGGTTATGGGATCTTACCTTTGCATTGCACTAGTTTGACCTTGGGTTACTTATATGTTGGTTTGAATTGTGTTTCTTCATAAATGTTCATAATGGCTTTTAAACTTGATAAATGCATGCTTTCAACTAAATGTCCCTTTTATTCATATTTTAAGATTTTTATCCATGGCTTCCATACTTAGTACAATTCATTGTGCTAACCATATTTTCTACTTTACTATTAGTGTAGGTTCTGGTCGTTGAGACTACGACTTCTTCAAGTGAAACTTGGGTCGACTATTCCCTAGGCTTGGTGAGTCCTCAAGTTCGAGAACAAGATGTTATTGATTCTAGTTTCTAGTTTACCTTCTATGTTCCAAACTATATTGTATTTCCTATTTTTGGAGACTTTATTGATGTAAAGGGATTTGCCTCTATTTGTACTCTTATGTTAGATGGTGGATGAGACAAGTCTAGTTTCAAATTTTCCTTTATGAAAAGATGTTGACTTCTATTGTAAAAGTTTTAAATTTTTCCGTATTATTCTATGTATTTATGTGATGATTGTGCTAAGGGCTTCTATGTGACCCCTTCGGGGTCAATTATACCATGTTACTCCTCGGGGGTAACCCCGGGTCGTGACAAACTTGGTATCAGAGCATAATGTTTTGGGATAATTTTAGGGTTGATGTCTCATGAACCACTTCTAGTAGAGTCTTGTTCATGAGTGTGAAGCGCGCCACACTTATGAATGAGAGGCTATAAGATGTTTAGTAACTTTCACTTCTTTTACTACTCTTTAGTCGTGTTTTAGAGTTGTAAATCTATGAGTGTCCTTTTCCTAAGCCTTTTCTTGTGCATAGAGGAATATGAATACAAGAAGAGCGGCCGCAAGAAGAGTGAAAGAGGAGATTGCTAATGATGAGGGAGTTCCTCCCCAAGGTCCTCAAGATCCTCAAGCTCCTAATGATGAAAGGGCTATGACCAATATGGAGATAAGGACGACTCTCCAAACCTTGACTCATGCTCTAACGGCTCAAGTCACTAGGGATGCTAGAGTCTAAGTGAACCCCAATGCAAGCACAACCACTTCTAGGATAAGGGATTTCACAAGGATGAATCCCCCTACCTTCTATGGCTCCAAAGTGGATGAAGACCCACAAGGGTTTATTGATGAGGTGTTCAAGGTGCTAGATGATATGAGAGTGTCTCCAAGAGAGAAGACTGAACTAGCCGCCTATCAATTGAAAGATGTGGCTCAAGTGTGGCATGAGGAATGGAAGGAAGAGAGATCCATAAGAGCAGGCCCGGTTGATTGGGAAGTGTTCAAGATGGCCTTCCTTGATAGGTTTTTTCCCTTGAGTTGAGGGAGAGAAAGATGCAAGAATTCATCAACCTCCGTCAAGGAGGTATGAGTGTGAATGAATATAGCCTAGAGTTCACCCAATTGTCTAAGCATGCCCCAACCTTGGTGGTGGACTCTAGGGCTAAAATAAACGAATTTGTTAAGGGGATATCCGACCTAGTGGTGAATGAATGTCGTTCGATGATGCTTATTCCAAGCATGGACATCTCACGTTTTATGGTTCATGCCGAGCAAATTGAGGAACAAAGCTCAAGCAAGTGAATAGAGAAGTGAAGAGGGCAAGAGTTGATGATGGTAATTCGTCTAAGAGTAGATTTGAGGTTTAAGGAAAACCAAGGTTTAAGAAGAGGTTTTCTAATCAAGGCACCTCTAGCACTCCTAAGGTCAACAAAGAGAGGGGGCCTACTCCTAAGCCACAAGGTGGTAGTGGTGGTGGTTCTTATGTTGATAGACCTACTTGTACAAAGTATGGCAAAAAACATGATGGCAAGTGCCTTATGGGCACAGATGGGTGTTTTACTTGTGGAAAAAGTGGGCACATGAAGAGGGATTGTCCTATGCTAAAGGTTCAAGGGAAAGAGGGCAAGAAATTCCTTCCTAGTGGCTCTAATTCTGATGCTCCCAAGAAGAATCACTTCTATGCTCTCAAATCTAGAAGTGATCAAGAGGGTTCTCCGGACGTTGTTACCTGTATGTTGCAAGTATTTTCCATTAATGTTTATGCATTGTTAGAGCCCGGTTCCACTTTATCATTTGTTACACCTCTAGTGGCTATTAAATTTGACGTACTCCCCATAAAGTTAGAGGAACCTTTTTCGGTTTCTACCCCAATAGGTGACTCGGTTGTAGCTAAAAGAGTTTATAGGGATTGTCCTATTTCTTTATCTCATAGAGTCACTTTGGTTGATTTGGTAGAATTAGATATGTTGGACTTTGATGTCATATTGGGAATGGATTGGTTGCATGCTTGTTTTGCTTCCATTGATTGTAGAACAAGGGTAGTAAAGTTTCAATTTCCAAATGAGCAATGGAAGGAGGGACATTCTATTCCTAGAGGTCGTTTTGTTTCATATCTAAAAGCTAGAAAAATGATTTCTAAGGGGTGTATCTACCATATTGTGAGAGTTAAGGACATTGATTTCGAGACTCCTCCTTTAGAGTCGGTCCCCGTAGTAAGGAAATTTTCGAAAGTCTTTCCCGATGACTTGTCCGGAATCCCTCCCAAATGGGAAATAGACTTCAACATTGATATTTTGTCGGATACTCAACCCATATCCATTCCCCCTTACCGGATGGCTCCGGCCGAACTAAAGGAATTGAAGGAACAACTCAAAGATTTGCTAGACAAGGGTTTTATTCAACCAAGCATATCTCAATGGGGTGCTCCAGTTTTGTTTGTGAAAAATAAAGACGGGTGCCTTAGGATGTGTATTTATTATCGCCAATTGAACAAGGTCACTATAAATAATAAGTACCCTCTCCCTAGAATTGAAGATTTGTTTGACCAAGTCCAAGGGGCGATTTACTTTTCGAAGATTGATTTAAGATCGGGCTATCATAACTTAGGGTGAGGGGGTTTACATTCCTAAGACGGCCTTCCATACAATATATGGTCACTATGAATTCCTAGTTATGTCTTTTGGTCTAATAAATTCCCCGGAAACAGTTATGGATATAATGAATAGGGTATTTAGGCAATATCTTGATTCGTTTGTGATCGTTTTCATTGACGATATTTTGATCTATTCAAGGAGTGAGGGTGAACATATGAAGCATTTGAGGCTAGTGTTGCAAGTCCTCAAGGACCACCAATTGTATGCTAAATTTAGTAAGTGTGAGTTTTGGCTAAGATCGGTTGCTTTCCTCGGTCATATTGTGTCAAGTGAGGGTGTTGAGGTTGATCCTAAGAAGACGGATGCGGTCAAGAGTTGGCCTAGACCTCTCTCTCCTACGGATATTAGAAGCTTCTTGGGTTTGGCTTGTTATTATAGAAGATTCGTTGAGGGCTTTTCCTCTATTGCTTCTCCATTAACGACTTTGACCCAAAAAAGGTCCAAATTTGAGTGGTCGGAGGCCTGTGAGAAAAGCTTTCAAGAATTGAAAGATAGAGTTACCTTCGCTCTGGTATTGACCCTACCGAAGGGTACCGATGGGTTTGTAGTATATTGTTACGCTTCTCGAGTAGGTTTGGGATGTGTCCTTATGAAATGGGGTAAAGTGATTGCCTATGCTTCAAGGCAACTTAAGGTACATGAAAAGAATTATCCGACTCATGATCTTGAATTAGTGGCGGTGGTGTTTGCTTTGAAAATATGGAGGCACTACCTGTACGGGGTCCATGTAGATGTCTTCACCGATCACAAGAGTCTTCAATATGTTTTTACCCAAAAAGACTTGAATCTACGACAAAGACGGTGGTTAGAGCTTTTGAAGGATTATGACATGAGTTTCCTTTACCACCCCGGCAAAGCTAGTGTAGTTGCGGATGCCCTAAGTAGATTGTCGATAGGTAGTGTAGCTCATGTAGAAGATGAGAAGAAGGAATTGGTTCATGATGTGCATAGGTGGCCCGTTTGGGTGTCCAACTAGTGGATTTCACCAAGGGTAGAGTTATGGTCATCATAGTTCCGAATCGTCCTTTGTAGCTGATGTGAAGTCTAAGAAACACCTTGATCCTATTTTAATGGAGTTGAAAGAGTCAGTTCTCAACAAGTCCGTGGAGGCTTTCTCCCAAGAGGGGGATGGGGTACTTAGGTACCAAGGTAGATTATGTGTTCTGGATGTTGATGGCCTAAGGGAGAAAATTTTAGAAGAGGCTCATGGTTTGCGATATTCTATTCATCCGGGAGCCACCAAGATGTAGCGTGATCTATGAGAATTCTATTGGTGGAATGACTTGAAAAAGGATATAGCGGGGTTTGTAGCCAAATGTCCGAATTGTCAACAAGTCAAGGCCGAACGCCAAAAGCCGGGAGGGTTGTCCCAATATGTCAAAATTCCCACTTGGAAGTGGGAGGATGTAAATATGGACTTTGTGGTGGGTTTTCCTCGCACTCGAAGGCAACATGATTCTATTTGGGTCATTGTTGATAGGATGACCAAATCAGCCCACTTTATTCTGATTAAGACTTCATTTTCGACGGAAGACTATTCCAAGTTGTACATCAATGAGATAGTGAAGTTGCATGGGGTTACCTCATCTATTATTTCGGACAGGGGTGCTCAATTTACTTCACACTTTTGGAAGGCATTCCAAAAAGGGCTTGGTACCATTGTTAAACTTAGTACCGCTTTCCACCCTCAAACGGATGGTCAAGCGGAAAGGACCATTCAAACCTTGGAGGACATGTTGAGAGCGTGTGTGATTGATTTCAAAGGTAGTTGGGATGACCATCTTCCTTTGATAGAATTTGCCTACAATAATAGTTACCACTATAGTATTGCCATGGTTCTGTTTGAAGCACTTTATGGGAGAAGGTGTAGATCTCCAGTTGGGTGGTTTGAGGTAGGTGAATTTTCTCTAATGGGTCCCGAACTAGTTTATGATGCCATTGAAAAAGTTTGACTTATTAAAGATAGGTTGAAGACGGACAATAGTCGGCAAAAGTCTTATGCCGATAATAGGAGGAGGGATCTAGAGTTTGAAATTGGTGATTGGGTCTACTTAAAAATCTCACATATGAAGGGTGTGATGAGGTTTGGTAAAAAGGGGAAGCTTAGTCCCCAATATGTGGGCCCATATCAATCTAGAAACGTGTGGGGAAAGTTGCATATGTGTTAGACTTGCCAAATGAGTAGGCACCGGTCCACCTGGTGTTTCATGTTTCCATGCTCAAGAAGTGCATTGGTGATCCGGTATCCATCCTTTCTCTAGAGGGTTTAGGAGTTGATGAGAACCTTTCTTATGAAGAAGTCCCGATTGAGATTTTGGACCGGCAAATGAATAAGTTAAGGAACAAAGAGGTAGCTTTCGTTAAGGTTCTATGGAGGAATCACTTAGTTGAAGGTGCGACATGGGAAGACGAGGTCGATATGATGTCCCGTTATCCTCACCTTTTTCCTTCTACTCCTATTCAAACTTGAGGTAAGAAATTCCTCTTGAGTTTTTAGTACTTTGGGAGTCATGTGTATTGTATGAGTTTTCCATGATTTCCTTACATGGTGCATGTTCTTGTGAGAATCCATGTTTAGTATTAAATGAGTTTTCATGACTTATATGTTCCACTTGTTGAATTGCATTGTAGTATGATGATTGCATATTTGGCTTCATGAGGTGAAATGATGAACATGCTTAGTTATGTTTTGATGAAATGACATGTTGGCTTAATATTGTTGTGAATGAGCTTGCTTGAGTTGGAAAAGGAAGTTCCTCCTACGTTTATATGAATTGATGAGCTTCATGCATATTGGATTGGTAGATGTAGTTACTACTTCCATGTGTTGCATTGAACTTGTCTTGTGTTGGAGCTGGAGTTTCCTCCTTTTGAATATTGTATATGGTGAATAGTGCATTTGTGAGTTTTGCACATTTTTGATGTTTCATGCATAATGGGATGCTAGTCTAGGGTTTCTAACTTAGTTTGGTGCCTAGATTGTCATTCGGGGACGAATGTTCCAAAGGGGGGGGGATAATGTAACACCTCGGAATTCTAATGACTTAACCTAGAGCCTAACATGTAATCTAGTGTCCTAAAGAGGGTTAACATCAAGATAATAGTCGTAAAATGACCTCCCTAACTTAGTACTAAGTTTATAGTCCCTAGATGTCAAGGCATGGCCCCCCCAAGGACCTCCCAAGGGTCCTTGAGGAGGACCTAGGTGCTGCTTGAAAACTGTCAAAAACATAGTACCATATATGAGTGGCAACCTATGAGTCGTAGCTTGACTCACACCCCGTAGGTTGGAGTCGTGAGTCAACACTTGGTTTCTCCCCCAAACTTCCCAAATGACCAAGTCTCAGACCCAAACCACGACTATGCAGTACGTGGCGTCACCCAACCTACAGACCATAGGTGGGGGTCATGGGTTGAAACTTAGTCTCCTCACATTTGCCTTGATATTCCCCCTCTCTGACTCTAAGCACGGATGTGCAGCACGAGGCGTAGCCCTACCTACGGTCCGTAGGTGGGGGAGTCGTAGGTGAGGTCTGCTAAAGCTGGTGCAAATCGACAAAGGCTCAAACATTTCAATTAATTCCTAATTAATTAAGTAAGGGCGGGGACACTTATTATTATTTATATTAGACTTATATAAATAGTTTTAAGTCATTTAACTCAACTTAACTCCTCATAACTGACAAGACCAAAACTCAACCCACTTCCCTCTCAAAATATTCTCTCTCTAAACTCCATTGAAGAACTAGGTCAAAGCTCAAGCTAGGGGTTCAAGAACAAGTATTTCTTCTCCAATTTCGTGAGGAATTCAACCTAAGGTATGGATGCTCTTCATTCTTGGGTAGCTATCCCACAAGAAGTCCTTTCAAAGTGTGTTTTTAAGACTTCCAAAATCTAGGGTTTTATTCTAATCATGTGTCTTCTTCCAAAACGATTACTATTGTTCAATTATGATTTATTATGATTAATTATGATGGTTTATGGTTATATTGTTGTAGTATTGATGGTTTTTGATGAAAATCTCTCTTGGACCCATGGTTTCCCTTTCTTCCTAAATTGTGAACTAAGATGTGACTTGAATGGTCATGGAAGTTGATAATTGATTATGTTTATGTTGTTAGGGTGTTAATCATGAAATATCTCTATTTAATGTTGTAATTCTAGAAGTTAGGGTTGATGATGGTTCATGGCCTTGAAGGGCAATTGTCTAGGGTTTGTGTATGTTGATGTTGATTCTATATGAGTATGTGATTTACTTGGATAGTAATGATCCTATATATAATGTTGTGGTATTGATGTAAGATCCTTCTTCCCTATACCCCAAACACTTGATTATGAATGCAGTATGTATGTATGTTTATCATGATCTTGTGGGGTTGATTGAAAGGACATTCTCATGACCACAATACCCACCTACAATGTGAAAGGTTTACTCACATGCTAATATTTCTAAAAGTGAAAGAAGCATTCTCACTTAAAGAAACCTATGAGCTATTATGATGATGTGTTGACATGAGTATTTAATACACTCTCTTATGACTATAAACTTAAGTAAAGACTTGGTATCACATTTAAAGGGAATTATGCATAGCACCGAGTGGATGTGAAAATGAGATGGGGGCTTTTATGTTTAGCAAGTACGGCTTCCCAATGTATGTTGTCTCATGGGATGGAAACCTTTTACGCTAGTAGTCCGTGTTTCTAGTAGCAATCCCCATATCCCATAACTATGTGCCCACATAGGTCTTAGCTAGTGGATCCACCTAGAAGCTAAAAATGTACGTTCTACCTTAGGCAAGTAGGACACTTCTTTCCGGTGTGTGGGTAGAACACCGGATTCCATATAGCTCACATGGTCTATGTCGGTTAATGCATTTCTTTCTAATTGTATGAATATGAACTGTGGTAAGAACATGAACTTTAATTATGACTTATTAAGGGGTCGTACTTAGTATGAGTGGGGGTATGAGACTTCACTTATGCATTGCACAAGTCGACTCTAAGAGGGGTCGTGGTAAGGTCCTCTTATGATTATGATGTTATGATGACTTATGAACTATATATGAAAGGATATAAGTATGAATGACTTCTCTTTTATGTATGTTGGTTATGACTATGGTAATGTATGCTCTGTATGTTGTTTGTGGCCTAAGTGTGATACTTAGCATTTGGTAGGGTTATGGGATCTTACCTTTGCATTGCACTAGTATGACCTTGGGTTGCTTATATGTTGGTTTGACTTGTGTTTCTTAATAAATGTGCATAATGGGTTTTAAATTTTATAAATGCATGCTTTCAACTAAATGTCCCTTTTATGCATATTTTAAGATTTTTATGCATGGCTTCCATACTTAGTACAATTCATTGTGCTAACCCATATTTTCTACTTTACTATGAGTGTAGGTTCTGGTCGTTGAGACTACTACTTCTTCAAGTGAAGCTTGGGTCAACTATTCCCTAGGCTTGGTGAGTCCTCAAGTTCGAGGACAAGATGTTATTGATTCTAGTTTCTAGTTTACCTTCTATGTTCCAAACTATATTGTATTTCCTATTTTTGGAGACTTTATTGATGTAAAACCCCTATTTGTACTCTTATGTTAGATGGTGGATGAGACAAGTCTAGTTTCCTATTTTCCTTTATGAAAAGAAGTTGACTTCTATTGTAAAAGTTTTAATTTTTTTTCCGCATTATTCTATGTCTTTATGTGATGATTATGCTAAGGGCTTATATGCGACCCCTTCATGATCAATTATGCCACATTACTCCTAGGGGTAACCCCGGTCGTGACAATCAAAAAGGAAGGGCCTCAAGCTCTAAGTCTCACATGAGTGTTTCAGGTAACAAGACTTTTTCATCTTGTCCAAAGTGTGGTAGCAACCATCCAGTCAAGTGTCTTGTAGGCAGAGAGGGCTGTTTTGGGTGTGGCTAGTTTGGTCATAGGTTGAAGGATTTCCCTTCTGCCAAGAAAGGACAAGGATATAACATTAACAGGGCTCAATCTATAACTTCAGTAGCTCCAGCGGGTTGCCCCACTTAATAGGGTGCCTCTTTGGTATAGGTGTTGGTCAGCGCCATAACAAGTTGTATGCTCTTCAAGCACACCAGGACCAGGAAGATTCTCCTGATGTGGTCACTGGTACGTTACAAGTCTTCCATTTAGATGTTTATGCATTGTTATATCCCAGGGCTACACTTTCCTTTGTAACCCCTATATAGCAGTAAACTTCGGTGTCAGTCCAGAAACTCTCTCTGAACCCTTCTCAGTCTCTACTCCAGTTGGTGACCCAGTTATAACTAGACGAGTATACAGAAATTACCCTGTCACAGTTTCCATAAAGTCAACTAAGCAGACCTTGTAGAGTTATAAATGGTAGATTTCGATATCATTCTAGCCATGGATTGGTTACATTTCTGTTATGCCTCAGTCGATTGTAGAAGTAGGATCATTTGGTTTTAGTTTCCAAACGAGCCAGTCTTAGAGTGGAAGGGTAGTAACTCAGTGCCTATATGTCGATTTATTTCTAAAGGGTATATCTATCATCTTGTTTAGGTTAAGACTTCAAACTCTGAGACCCCAACTCTTCAATTTGTGCTAGTCGTAAATGAGTTTTAAGAAGTGTTTCCAGAATATCTTACCGGAGTTACTCTCGAAAAGGAAATTGACTTCGGAATAGATCTCCTCTTAGATACCCAGCTCATTTTGATTCCTCCTTACAGAATGGCTCCATCTGAGCTTAAGAAATATAAAGAATAGTTAAAACACCTTCTAGATAAGGGCTTCATCAGACCCAGTATCTCTCCATAGGGTGCTCCAGTGTTGTTTGTGAAAAAGAAAGACCATTCTCTTAGAATGTGCATTGACTATCGTCTGTTGAACAAAGTCACAATCAAGAATAAGTATCCCATCCCCTGAATTGATTACTTGTTCGACCAACTTTAGCGTTCTACTTGCTTTTCTAGGATAAACCTCAGATTTGACTATCATCAGCTCACAGTCAGAGATGGTGACATCTTGAAGATAGCCTTCAGGACTTGGTATGGTCACTATGAATTTGTAGTTATGTCTTTTGTACTAACAAATGCTCATGCGACTTTCATGGACTTAATGAAGAGGGTGTTCAAATAGTATTTGGACTTGTTAGTCATCGTCATTATTAATGATATCCTCATTTATTCTCAAAGTGGGGAAAAGCATGCGACTCATCTGAGAGTTGTTTTGTAAACCCTCAAAGATCGCCAGCTATTCACTAAGTTCAACAAATGTGAATTCTTGCTACAGTCGATCGCTTTCATTGGTCATTTGGTATCCAACGAATGGATCTAAGTGGATTCTCAGAAAATTGAGGTAGTACAACACTGGCTCAAACCCACCTCTCCGGCTGATATAAGAAGTTTCTTTGGTTTGGCTGGTTACTATCGAAGGTTTGTTGAAGGATTTTCATCCATAGCTTCCCCATTGACCAAGTTGACTCAGAACAAGGTCAAGTTTTAATGGTCAGATGAGTGTGAGAAAAGATTCTTATAATTGAAGACCAGGTTGACTACAACTCCTGTCTTGACTTTACTCGATGGTTCAGACATTTATGTGGTTTATTGTGATGCATCCAGGGTCAACTTAGGTTGTATGTTTATGCATCAAGGTAAGCCAATAAATTATTCTTCTAGACAACTTAAGGTCCATGAGAAGAACTACCTGACTCATTACCTCGAGCTTGTAGCCGTAGTGTTTTCCCTAAAGATCTGGAGACACTATTTTGTATGGTGTTCATGTTGATGTGTTCACAGATCATAAGAGCCTCCAGCATGTGTTCACCCAGAAAGAGTTGAATCTTCGCCAGAGAAAATGTCTTGAATTCTTCAAAGACTATGACATGAATAGCTCTACCATCTGGGTAAGGCCAATGTAGTGGCTGACGCCCTTAGAAGACTATCCATGGGTTGTGTAGCACATGCTGAGAAAGTGAACAAAAAATTAGCTAAAGATGTTCACCGACTTGCTCGCTTAGGAGTTTGCTTTATGGACACGTCAGATGGTAGTGTGATAGTTTACAATGGGTCAGAATCTTCATTTGTAGCGAAGGTTAAGGAAAAAAAGGATAGCGATCCTATATTACTTTAGTTGAAAGGTGCAGTTCATCAGCAAAGAGTTGAGGTTTTCTCCCAAATGGGAGATGGTGTTATTCATTACCACAGTCGCCTATATGTTCCTAATGTGGGTGAGTTGAGGAAGCAGATCCCTACAGAAGCCCATAATTCCAGATAGCCTATTCATCTGGGTGCCACTAAGATGTACAGTGATCTATGGAAAGTCTTTTGGTGGAACGACAAGAAGAGAGACATCGCAAATTTGTGGCTAAGTGTATTAACGGTCAATAGGTTAAAGTAGAACATTAGAAATCATGAGGTGTGACTCAAGAGATTAGAATTCTTACATGGAAGTGGGAAGTGATCAACATGGAATTTATTACGGGTTTACCTCGTACTTGTAGACAACATTGCACCATTTAGGTGATAGTGGACAAAGTCCTTATATCCACTCACTTCTTGGTTGTCAAGACTACAGATTCAGCGGAGGATTATCCTGAAATCTACATCTGTGAGATAGTCAGGTTGCATGGTGTTCCCTTGTCTATTATCTCATATAAAGGTCCTCAGTTTACATCTCATTTCTAGAGATCATTTTGAAAGGTCTTGGTACTCAAGTAAATCTTAGTACAACATTTCATCCGCAGACGAATGTTTAGGAAGAGCGTACCATTCATAACTTCGAGGACATGCTGATAGCTTGCGTGATCAATTTCAAGGGTAGTTAGGATGATCACCTACCTCTCATAGAGTTTGCCTGTAATAACAGTTTCCATTTCGGTATTCAGATGGCTTCTTATGAGGCACTGTATGGGCATATATGCAGGTCTCTGGTTAGTTGGTTCAAAGTAGGTGAGGCAGCCTTGATTGGGCCAGATTTTGTTCATGAGGCTTGGATAAAGTTCAGCTCATTAGAGATAGACTAAAGACAACTCAAAGTCGTCAGAAGTCCTATGGAGATGTGAGGAGAAGGGACTTAAAGTTTGAAATCAATGATTAAGTTTTCCTAAAAGTGTCACCCATGAAAGGGGTGATGAGACTTGGCATGAAAGGGAAGCTCAGTACCAGATATGTAGGTCCTTACAAAATTCTGAAAAGGGTTGGTAATACGGCTTATGAGTTCGAGCTGCCAATAGAACTAACAACGGTTCATCCATTCTTTCACATTTCCTTGTTGAAGAAGTGTGTGGATGATCCGACATCGATAGTACCTTTAGAGAGAGTGGTTGTGAAGGATAGCCTCACCTATGAGGAGATTCCAGTTGAGATTCTTTACCGTTAGGTTCGTAGGTTGTGAAATAAGGAAGTCAATTCTGTAAAGGTTTTATGGAGGAGTCAGTCCGTAGACAGCCCGTAATGACTTGGACGACCCATATAACGGTTTCTACAAGTCACCTAGTCAGGTCTTGAGTGTTGGGGAAACCTCAAATGATCATATCTTTTAGCACAAAATGATTTTGTGGCCCAAGATCTATCAAATAAAAGGTCTTAGAGTTCTCTTTCCAACTCCACCAAGTTTGCCTAATTCTGAACTCGGGATAAAAAGTTATGCTTTTTTTAGTGAAGCCTTATCGAGCAGAGTATCTGCACGACCCACTTGACGGGCCATGGTGCTCTAGACGGCCCGTAAAGTCTGTCTTGAAGTCACTTCATCAGCTTTTAAGTGAGCTTTCACACACAAAGTCATTGGTTAAGCACAACAGACTTCTAAATGGTCCGTGAAGCTCTACACGGACCGTGAAGCTCTACACGGACCGTGAAGTCATCTATAAAGAGGACTTGCCAAACTTAGAGTTTAGGTCCAAATTTAAACGATCATATCTTTCAGCACAAAATGAATTAGGTGGTCCATGACCTATCATATTAATGATCTTTGAGTCCTCTTTCCAACGCCACCAAGTTTTTCTAATTCCAAGCTCAGAGTAAAAAGTTATACCCATTTTAGTGAAGCACTATCGGGCAGGGCATCTTCACGAGCTCCTAGATGGGCCCTGGTCATCATGACAGCCCATGAATTCCCTCTTGAAGTCACTTCGACAACATTTAAGTCAGGGTCGCATTGGTCTTTTCCCCTATGAGTTTGGTACATAAACTATGTCGTTTAATGCTTAAAATACGTCATTTTACTCAATCTAAGCTTAGTAAACTAGTCAGAAACTACCTAAAACTCTCATTCTCCTAAAATCTCCTAACATAGAAAGAAAAAGGATAGAAAGAGGCAATAGTTTCTCCCAAGAACAAACTGAGATTTTCTTCAAGTTAATCCCCGAAATCCAAAGGATTTCTCCATTGTTTTCGTCACCATGAATGTGGGATTTTACTTATGGTTTTTTTTAACCCCTTAGGTCCCTAGAATTTAGTCAGTTCTTCGATTTCTCATAAACTGTTCAGACCTAGGGTTTCCATATTTTGAAATTTTTTTGTGATTTTAGCTGTTATAGTTTCCATGATCTAAATAACCTGTTTCTTGGAGAATTAGTGTATTTCCATGCATCTAACGCAGAACCCTAGCTTGTGTAAATTTATCATAATTCTTGAATTATACTTGCTTGGCATATCACACACAATATCATGCTTCAAAATTTGAATGCCATATTTTCTCTATATATATGTTGCATTCTGAATTAGCATATCAGTACTTTGAGCTACACAGTGTTTCAGTGCATTTTAGCTTTTCATATTCAGTTGGGAGTAGACTTAGCACCGAGTTGGACTAGGGTTCAGCGTACCCTTAAGTCCATGAACTACGTGCCCAAGTAGGTTTATAAGTCCTCTTTGTTGGGCATCAATTATAGTGATCACGCCACCGTCATGCCTCTATACCCCTTGCAAGGTATAGTGGGTCCTCTCGATGAGGCGTATACATCAAACTCCACATTTAGCTCACATGGCTTATGTCGGTCAATATGACCTCCCACACTCAAAATTTTATAATATTGACCATGTTTTCAACATTTACATCAGTATACATCTTAGCATGTTATTTTCATGTTTAGTACTTTGTCATTGCATCCAGTTTAGTTTTTAGTTATACTTCAGTACACTTTATTTCTTTGTTCAGCTTATACATATATTGTTCAACTTAGCATATCTATATCATGTATGCTCAGTACATTCAAAGTAATGACACATACTTTTGTGGTACATCATTTTATTATGTAGGTTCAGGCGTTCAGCATCCAAATCACGCTTAGTTTGACTCTCGGTCTGAATTCACCACCTTCAGTGGTGAGTCCTCCTACTTCGAGGAAAATAGACATGCTTTACTTTTCAGTCTTTATTTCAGTTTTCGATCTTATTAGAATTAGTTGGGGGCATGTAAGCTGCTTCGAAGTTGAAGGGGCTCGTCCATTCACTATATGTCTGTAATTTCATACATAAAAATGAAGATTAAAAACTCATTGATCTCCTTATCGCTCCGTGGGGGTCTTCATTCACTCTTCTCTTACTTTCCCTACTTCTAGAAAAAAAAACGTTGAACAAAAAGATCC